>JAZHYW010034066.1:0-26682 GCA_037355805.1 Ixodes ricinus | reverse complement strand
ACAAAATAAAATAAAATTAAGGGAAAGAAAAACAAAATAAAATTTGAAAGTGAAAAAAATGAAGTTCAAGTAAAAGAAGCCATCATGAGAAAAACATTTAGGTATTCTAACTCTTTGTCCGACAGGGCCAATGACGGCGCGCTAATGCATGATACGCCTTTAGATTTTATAGATTTTGTCTTCCCTTGGGGGGATCGGTGGCCGAGTGGTCTGGCGCACACCAGCTCGGAGCACGTGGAGTGAAAGCTCGCGCTGCAGAACCCAGGATCCTGGGCCCAATCCCGCCCCTGCCGGTTTCAATCTGGATGAGCATCGTACCGGCGTGCAGTCGTGTATCACTACTGCGTGGTGCACGTTAAAGACCCCAGGTTAGCGGTTGAGCCGCACTGGCTAAATTGCTTATCTACAGCTGAGACACCAGACGCCCACTGAGGCAGACTAACTTCCGGCTGTATAAACATACACACAACAATTTGCTTTGCTTCCCTTGTGGGTTGGTTAGTAAACGTGAGTTGTAAGAGCGCGTGTCCTATGTCCTTCTGGCTCTTGTGTCTCGTCCTTTGCGCGTCAGTATTTCTGACCTACCGGTAGCCCTGGCGCTCGATTCCGGAGCACCTCTGCCAGCGAAGTTCGCGCCAAGCGTGACTGTTTTTCGATCATAGCGGTTCATTAGTGTGGCTTATGTATGCTTTGTTGGTGTTGCAATGTCTATGAATTAATGTTTAAAGGTTACTTGGGCAATGTAGTAAAAACTGGTGTATCTATACTCCGTTTCACCTTATGTTGTACCGCAGCGAAGGTTAGAAGCGCGAGCTCATAGCGTTAACAGCTGCCCTTGGTGCACGAGCGCTTGTGCCGCCGAGGTGTGCCATAGACCAAGGAGCTCGCGCTTGTAGCCGTTCCTGCGGTACAACATAAGGTGAAACAGAGTATAGTTTTGCATACTGGCATGTAGCGGTGTGCATCCGCCTTCTTTCTCATCGTTTTCTTTGCCTATAGCGACAAGCCTCGAACCCCCGAATAATCACAATGCCAGGCATTTGATATTCACGAAAACAAATCGCGAAAACGACTATAGACACCCCCAAAACCATCCGAGAACGTACACGACGTTATATGTCATGTTACAGTAGACATGTCCTCCGGATTTCTCCAACAGCGCCACTCGCGGCCGTTTACACTTTTGGCTTCACACGGCCGGTGGGGCGCCGCGGACGCTTTTTCCACTACCCCCTATATTCTGTACACTAGAGCCACTAAATGATCTGCGCTTAGAGTATCGGCACTCCGTTCCCCAACATTGTTGTGGGCGACGCCATTTTGGCTCGTATGCAGAGCAGACGCAACTGCCGATCATCTTAATTCAAAAGTGCGACTTCCTCAGCATTAGATTCGGTGTTAGAAAGGTCATGTAATATTGCTTTGCTCCGTCGCGAGCTGTTTAAACATTTGTGCAGGGCGGAAAAGTGTTTGCTATGATTTCAGATAAAGCTTCAGGTAACTGGCAACCATGAGTTTAAGACACAATATGGCGAAATGTCGTTACTCTGAAGCGTAGCTTATTTAGTAGCACTACTGTACACGTTTGCAAGAAAGGCTCCTGTGCGCTGCCATTTTGAGCGACGCTGGCACCGCGTAACGTTTCCGCCATGCTGGGGTGCGCCAGAGGCACGTCATCGGGGTGCGCGGTGACAAGATGGCTGCGTCTGCTGCATTGCCGACGGCCAGCGTTAGCGACACACTTAAAGGGGGGTGCAATGATTTCCGGACTTCGGTTAAAAATTTGTGGAAGTTGCCCTCTGACACTTCTGAAGTAAGGAACAGAAAACCGATTTCACCTGCGTGTCCTAGTTGTTGTAAAAAAAAAAGATAAAGATTGGCATTTCTGGCACCCCTCAACTCACTCCCAGCCTTCAGGGCAACACCTGGTCCCCCTCCTAGTGACGTAACTCGGGGTGCCGTGTAGTTTCCCGTGTGCTCCCTTGGAGGATGCTTCCTCTCCCTTTCTCTGCTGACATTAGTGGGCGTTATGCTGCAGCTTAGAGCCGAGCGAGGTCACGTCACCTTCTCGCCGTAGTTCCCTCGGCTGCCACTTGCGGCTGCAGGTGGGGGAAAAAGCTCGAATTTTGCTTTGCGATTATGCAGCGAAATCGCGACATTTTGTAATGAATGAGATGTTTTCTCTATCATCCGGGACACGATCAACTACGTAAAAATGACGAAATGCAAATTTTTTTAGTCATAAAATTTTCGCACCCCCCCCCCCCTTAAGGCCCGTTCACACTGTGCAATTTTTCTAACGTTAAGTTACGTTACGTGCAAGTCACCGAAACATTAGTGTCTCGAATGTCGCGTGCCAGATTTTCTCTTTGAACTGGTAGTCACACTTAATATGAAGAACAGATGTCCCGGTGACTTGTACGTAAAATTTCGTAACGTAACGTAACGTAAGAAAAAGGTGCAGTGTGAACCCGCCATTACTGTTTCGAAACGCAGGAGGAGGAATCCACACAGTATCGTAGCAAATACTTTACTAGGGGAATACATTCCACTCAGCTCATTTGCATTAGACAGAACGCCTACAGCGCCGAATCCAGCCCTGACGGAGGGGAGGTCCGCGTCAGTCCACGCGCATGTACACGTGGATGTTCGCAGCGGCCGCGGCGGTTTCGTCTCCGGTTCCACCTAAAGCCCCTTCATGTTTCAAAAGTAGCGCAAGGTGCGTCGATGCACGAGGCACGTGCAATGTGCAACCCTTGGGAAGATCATGGCGGCACAGCGCAGCAAAGTATTTGGCGCAGCACTGAGCTAGATTTTAGACGCCATGTTCTTCCTAGAAGTGGCGCGCGGCACGCGTCTCAAGCATTTCCACAACAATGAATTCGGTACGTAGAACAACCATCATCATCATTTACCGCCCGATAGCCGAGACCTCCCCGACGATAGATGGCTCTCGCCAAGGCCAGAATAGACCGATCTCACCAAGCTTTCGGCGCATGCGCGAGACCGCCATAACTTTAGTTCACAGGAGGCAATTGGCAGTGCACCAGACTGTTCGTGCCTTACACGCGCACAGCTCTAGCGAGGTTGTCGCAAGTGCAGAAAGACTAAAGTTCCCTCGATGCATTGCGGCAGTGGTGGCGAAGTCAAACTGGCTGGCGAGATCGGTCTTTAGAGTGCCTTCATACACATGCGCGCTTTTGGCTTGAGTGGTGACATCTCAGCCATTTTTCCGCCCAAATCGTTTTTTATGCATTTTGAAGCTCGCGCAATCCGGTGTCGCTCAGCTCGAGCGCGTAGCTTTGCCTTATTCATAGACAGCGCCCAAGTCACGCACCAAGTGCGCCGGAGCGTCACGCGCTCGCACATTCAGGGCAAGAATGGATGTCTTCACCCTGAGACAGACAGACATGTAGGCACCCTAGGCCAGAAAACCTGCCCGCGCCGAGGCTGTTGTATTTGAGAGGAGTGGAATGTATTCCCCCTAGTAAAGTATTTGATCGTAGCATCAAATATTGTAGGACGGAGCATGTTGTACAATCAGTGTGGAAGAGAAAAATCAATGTTACGTAAATCGCGATTTAAGTCACGATTTATATCACAATTTAAATCGTAGCAGTTTGATATAATGACTTAAACCTATTACGCAAAAAATATTAAAATATTTTTATTATCTTTTGTTTATAATTTGATACGTTCAATGTGCATTTGTTGTGTGTTGAAATCAAAGGATCACCAAGCAAGGAAGATTTATATGAGACTGAACACGCGCAAAAACAAGTGCTCTTCTGAGCAAATTGGAGCTTAGAGGTTTATTCCTACAGTGCATTTCGTTCGTCAGCAACGTAACTTCCTGTAACAACAAAATCAGAACGCAAAACAAAAAAAAAACGCAAACTAGGAAAGTAATGTTCTAATACAAATCAAGTCAGAACGCGAAAGAAAAAGCCAATAAATATCGTTAACTGATTAAACAAATCAAGTTGTTTTTGTTCCAGTGTGGCAGGTATTTCAGCAATAAAAAGTTAAACTGTGCTTTACATTCACAGAATTTTTTTCCAGTTTTCTTAGTGATTGGACGAATTAATATATCAACTTGACATGTTCATAAATACATTTAGTGGTGATCTAATCACTTTTCTAGGTACAGTGATATCAATCAAATTAACTTGATTTAAATCATATTACAATGGGAAGGAGCTGAGCTAGTTGGTTGTACATACTTAGATTGTGGAAACCAGCTGAACTTACAGGAAACGTGTTAGGAGAGAAAGGAGAAAAGCGAAAGGAAGTTCCTGCGAAACGCAAATGCCCAAGGTGGTACAGGAAGATCAAGAAAGAAAGAGAAGAAAAAGAAGACGTGAAATGGACAGCCTCAACACTAGTAGAAGAGGAGGGCCAATCAATAAATAGTTGGTAGTCCAGCTACAGTGAACTAGAATATAGGGGTAGTGGAAAAAGCGTCGGCGCCGACCCATTGGCTGTGTGAAGCCAGAAGTGTAGACTGCCGCGAGTGGCGCTCTTGTCGAAATCCGGAGGACTTGGCTACTGTAACATGGGATATGGCGTCGCGTACGTTCTCAGATGGTTCCTGCGGTGTCTGTGGTCGTTTTCGCGATTTCTTTTCGTGAATGTCAAGGGCTTGGCATTGTGATTACATTAGTTCGAGTCTTGTCGCTAAGCAATGAAAACGAAGAGAAAGAAGACGGATCCACACCGCTACGCGCCAGCATGCAAGACTGGTTACCCCGGTTTTCACTACATTGCCCAAGTAAGCATTAAACATTAATTCATAGACGTTGAAACACCCATAAAGCATACATAGGCCACACTAATGAACCGCTAAGATCAAAAACAGCTACGCTTGGCGCGAACTTTGCTGGCAGGAGTGCTCCGGAATCGAACACCAGCGCTACCTGGTAGGTTCTACACGAAGCGCCTCACCTGGATGCCGGCTATTTTTCCACTACTTCTATTCTAGTTCACTGTAGTCCAGCGAACGGACGTCTTTTCTCCTTTCTCTCCTAACACGTTTCCTGTAAGTTCAGCTGGTTTCCACAATCTAAATCATATTAATTTGAATCACCTCAATAAATCTGATTTATTGAACTTTTTTAAACAAAATTATTTCTTTTTATTCCGGATATAATTCGCATCTGCTTTGCAGATCCGGTGGAAGGGAAAGTATTATTTGTTGTCAACGCATGCCCAAAGTGACTCGAAGTACGAGGGGTCAAGAGCATGTCGTCAAGGCGCCTAATTCACAAAATTCAAGAAATTCGCCACCTTCGGAGTGCCAAGAAAGGTTTGCTTCGACAACGGAGCTACTTTATATTCAGAAGAAACGAAGATCTTTGTATTAAATTAACAACATAATTTCGGTCACTAGTGTGCCCTACCACCCTGCAACCAACGAGGAGGCTGATGGTGAGGGAACTCAAGCAAGCTTTTACTAACAGGAAAAGATAAGAGCTGTTACGCGTGCTGTAAATTTTCTATTCAAGCAGCACGCGACAGCAAACTTGGCAACCAGCAAGACTTCTGCATGAATTAGGTACGGTAGGGAGATACCTCCAGTACTGATTCTGCTCAAGTTATCGGTGTTTAACCATCACTCACAAGAAAAGAAACATCAGTTATCACTTCACTCAATGAGAAACAATACGAATTCGACAATTTCCGAATGATCAGAAGTGGACGCCATAAGGTATCATAATGCACTGCACGGGACTTCGATCGTGGATAGTAAAACGCATTACAGGCAAGGTATGACGGCAACTGAATCACATTAGACGCCGTGCTCTGAAGATGGCTGCAGGTGAGACTCCTTAACCGCCAGGGTCGGATATGTGCCTAAGAGATCACCATGGCAGAAATTCGGACGCGAGTGCATCAAAACGGAAAACACGACAACCCTATTCAGACGGCTACGTACTCTCTGCACTACCTTCATCATCACTTGGGGCTGATCCTTCAACCGCGACGCGGGCGAGATCCCGGATGAGTCCTTCGCCGTGCTCTCCATAGCTAAATAAAAAAAAAAAAATCACACCGGAAAGAAAAATTACAATTGAAAACGAGCGTGTTGGTTAATGGATACAAACTTGAAAGTATAAAACAGCGAGGACGCAGGACGGGAACAGGACAAAGATGTCCTGTTCCCGTCCTCGTCCTCGCTGTTTTATACTTTCAAGTTTGAAAGAAAAATGTTTGTGTATTCCGAAAATGTGTGTGGTTACTACGATAAACCGAGACAGATCCCCTTAACAGTCATGTTGCTTTTCATAGCACATTGTGGCTATAAATGCGTGTGGTATTAAAAAGTTTGTTAACTCGCTCTATTAAAACCCAAGTTGATGTCATCAACGGTTATTGGCTTTCACCTCCCTGAAAGTTGTCTCCTTGCGAGGTAATAAAACAGTCCCAGCGTGTCTGCCATTGCTAAAATGCTTGAGAAAGTCCTCATTGAGGTCGTTCAGGGACAAAGCTTGTCCATTCCTGAAGTTTCTAACAGAAAAAAATATTTGTTTACATAAAAATTCTGAACTACGCTGACAAAGACTGGTAAGCACATGATGTGTGATAGGCCTTCCCAGGAAGCAGAGAAGGGCGTCTGAACGGCACCGCCTACCGAAGATCCGCTCTCACTTCTGACATACGCCGTGAGATCACGCCCCATGACAGGAAAGGTTGTGAAACGGGCGACCACGGCGCGGCGCGGAAATGGCTTCGCTTTGCGTGCTCAATCCACCAACCTTGGATAGCTCGGTCGGCAAAGTACTCGCCTCACAATCTCGAGGTGGTTAGTTGAAATAATGCTGGGGGACCGAAGTACTTTTATATGGTTTCCTATGGGCGTAACGTGTTTTGGTGTCGGATTTTTATTACAGCCAAACGTTAGAGTGACTCCATGAAAATCGCCTGATAATACACATTTTAACTTTAAAAAGATCAGGAGAATATGGAGGTTCAGAGACGAAAACCATGTTCTTCTGACCCAGAAATTGTATTCATGAGGCCTTGGCAGATCTCCTGCCTCTTTTTCTTTTTGTTCGCTCGTCAGACTGCGTGGTTCAAATTTGGTAAAAATTCGTCTCGTGATTTTTTTAATTTTTTTTGTCCTTAAAACATTCTTGGCTGAACCGTGACTAACATCCAGTAATTCACAAACATCCGAAATGCTGATCCGACGGCTTTCATAAATCAGAAATCCGATGTTTTCAACATTCCCATTAGTTACGCTTGCCGAAGGGCTTTCTGGTCATTGTTGTCGGTCGATTCTTGACGCGACTTAAAACGTTCAGGCGACTGTGTGTTCGTCGTTGAACATTGTAACCAAATGCTCGTTAAAGCAGTTCTTTTGTGTCTGATGTGCTCTTTCCGATGTTTACTCAACATTTGGTGCTCCCACACTGCTCACTTTTTTTTTCTTATTTTTAAAGGCGCGACAAAGTTTTGAAATATTTTTTTTTTCTAAACGGGCAAGCGCAGCTTAGATTAACTTTTGTTTTGTAGATATAGGTATGGTGTACTGACTGGCCAATGCGGCAGGAAGCGTATTAGAAAAAAAAAAAGCTTCTGGAGTAAGAAGCAGAGCCGATTCCAACACTTGGTGCGTTTTCGTGGACCTCGCGCAACACCTCCTAGATAAAAAAGCCTACGGGCTGAATTTTCCTGCATCACTAAAGAAGACCACCGCAAGCCACAGACTGGACCCGACTGCGGTGTCTGCGTTCGGCTAGGAATCGAGTTCTCACTGATTTGACACGATTTCCAACCGAACGCTGACGCCGTAGTCGTGTCCAATCTCTGGCCTCCGGTGACATTTTTTAGTGACTCAGGAGAATTCAGCACCTAGGCTTTCTTTTCTAGAGAGAGTTGCCTGACGTCGCCTGTTCAAGAAAAAGGGGTTGGGGGGGGGGGGGGGGGGGAGACGGTGAAGGGCGAGGCTTGGAAATTTATTGCTGGGTGTCTCATGCGCTAGATTTCAGTCGGGTCTCAGATTTACTTACCTGATGAAAAGTAATCAAATCTAAAAGCCGGCTAAAGGCTAGCGAGAATCACTGAGCCTGATTTTCCTAAGCCTCGGCGCCCGTCCCCCTCCTTCCCCATCTCCCTTCGTAAACCATGCGATGTGACGTCCATGAATACGCTCCAAGTGCGGGAATCAACCATGTTGTTTTACTTGCCAAGATTGTTTTTTTTAAATAAGTGGCAAGGAAGGATTACATAGAGAAGCACCGCGTTACATGCGTTTTGTGCACGAAACGATTTTGTTAACCTATACCAAACGATACTTTGGTTTATTCCTTTAAAGATTCCCCACTAACCAGATTCTAAAGCAATCATAAAGCAAAATTATAAATGTGGAAATCAAACTTCAACCGGATTTCTACATTTCTGAGAATCTGTCTGCAATGTTTGCTTCAAGGTAAAGGTTATCTATTGTTCATTCTGTTTCAGAGTATACATATGGCGTTAGAGCACGAATGAACATTCCGCGACGCAAAACGCCATTTTTTTGTTATAGATACCTTTTTTGTTACGAAACATTATTGCACATGGACCGTAGGTTTTGAACAGTGCCCGCTGCGTGCACTGCCGAATATACAGGGTGTTTTTTTTTAACTGCACCAAATTTTTAAATAAAGGGGTAAAAGTCTTATGAATGCGGTTTTCATTGCGTGTTTCTAAGGTTTGGAGGACATTGGATGGGAACATAACCATCACTACTATCAGACTAATTAACCAAAATCCGTTAATTTACCTTTTAAACTGTAATTAGGATATATGTTTACATTACAAACTTTGAGGCAGTCATATGCCAAGACTGTTCCATTTTGTAGAATTCGTGTAATGTGCCAGTGTTCCAAGATATCTGCCTCAGAATTTTTACTTAATCCGACTTTTTCTCCGCTCAATTCGGTTAACCCACGAAAGTGGCCACTATAGCCGAACTTTTCTACATTAGCCGGATAAAAGTGCAAAATTCGTGGACGAATATCGCGGTACACAAGCTGGCTACGCGAATTCTACAAAATGGATCAGTCTGGCATATGACTGCCTCAAAGTTCGTAATATAAGCATATATCCTAATTACAGTAATTAAAAAAGTTAATTAACGGATTTTAGGTAATTAGTCTGATAATCGTGATGGTTATATTCCCATCTTAGGTCCGCCGAGCCATATAAACACGCAGTGAAAACCGAATTAATAAAACGCTTCCCCCTTTTATTTAAAAAATTGGCGCCGTTAAAAAAAAAAAAAACACCCTCTATAGTTGCGTTTTAGTTCTGCATCGCCACGCTCATTCAAGTTTCTCATGAACGCTAATCAATTAAAAGCGACTACATTAGTCAATATAAATATGAGAGAGAGTACAAGACATAAAGGTCGAAGGAACAAATTTTTGCGTTTAGACAGGTTCGGGAAGGCGCCAGCTGCAACTGTACTTTGTTGATTTCAGATTGTTTTCCCCTTTCAAACGTTCTGCTGCGCATGTAAACAAGCGCTTGCAGATACATGCATACCACTTTGGTTAGCACGCGATCAAATCTACAGCACCGCTTTATGCCAGAATTACGTCATCAGGTATTGTGTGTCTTGTTGAAGCACTCGAGCCCCCCTGGCCGATAGGAACATGCCTGTGCCTTGTGATTTATATCAGACCAGTTTTACTATAATTACTTATAAATTTAACCTTTTGCGCAAAGATAATCCCGAAACTATTTTAAACACCGTTTGTTTATACTTTGATACATTCGATGTGCATTTGTTCTGTATTCAAATCAAAGGACCATCAACCAAGACAGATTTATATAATTCTGAACACGAGCAAAAAGAAGTGCTCTTCTGAGCAAGTTGGAGCTTTGAGCTTTATTCCTACTTTCCACTTTGTCACCTACGCGACGTCCTATTAAAATAAAACCAGAACGCAAAAAAAATGAAAACTGGAAAGTAATTTGTCTTATTGCAATCAAGTCAAAACGCAAAATATAAAAAAGCAAAATTAAAATTGTAACGGACTAAACAAATTAAGTTGTATTTGTTTTAGTATGACAGGGATTACAGCAATAAAAGTTAAACTATGTTTTATATTCACGGACGTTCTTTCTTCCGTATAGTTATCAGTGACAGGACCAATTGGTCAATCAATGTGCCGCGCTTAAAAATATACTTAGTGGCTAAAGTCACCATTTTCTAGATACAGTAAAATTGAATTATTCTGATTAAAATCAAATTAATTTCAATAAAGTAAGTAAATCTGGTTTATTTATTTTTTTAACCAAAATTATTTCTTTCCACCCTGGATGCAATTCACTTCGACTTTGCTGGGCCGGTAAAAGGGGATGCATTTTTTCCTTCTGCAGGCATACACGAAGTGGCTCGAGGCACGAGCGGTCAACAGCATGTCGTCAAGCGCCTCGATCATTGAATTACGGAACTTCGCCACCTTTGGAGTGCCAAAAAGCATTTGCTCCAACAACGAAGCTGCTTTATTTTCAAAAGAAACGAAGATGTTCTATTGAATGAACAACATCATTTCAGTCACTAGTGCGCCCTGCCAACCGGCAACCCACGGGTATGTTGAACTTACGTTGCAG
Organism: Ixodes ricinus; assembly: GCA_037355805.1. Classification (NCBI taxonomy): domain Eukaryota; kingdom Metazoa; phylum Arthropoda; class Arachnida; order Ixodida; family Ixodidae; genus Ixodes; species Ixodes ricinus. The sequence goes on along the minus strand of JAZHYW010034066.1, from coordinate 16,077 downwards.
GAACTCAAGCAAGCATTGACTAAAAGGGAAAGACAGGAGCTCTCATGCGTGTTGTCGCGTTTTCTTTTCAAGCGGCAAACGGCAGTAAACATCTGAACCAGCAAGACGCCTGCGTGTATGATATACGGTGGGAAGATACCTTCTGCACAAAATCTGCTCAAGTCATCGGTGTTAAGCCATAACTCACAAGAAAAAGAAAAACATATTTAATCCTTCACTTGAAGACAATTAGTAGGGATCTGACGATTTCCGAATGATCGGAAGTGGATTCCAGACATCATAGTGCGCTGCACGGTATCTCGATTGTGGATTGTCAAAACAGACAGTGGCCAAGTAAAAGGACAACTGAATCACACTAGACGCGGTGCTCCTAAGATACCTGCAGGTGAATCTCTGTCAACACCAGGGTGGGATATCTGCTTAGATGATCGACATGGCAGAAATTCAGAAGTGAGTGCATCAGAGCGACAACAAGACAAGCCCATTCAGATGAAGATTTCCACCCTGTACGACCGTCACCATCACTATAGCCCGCTCTCCCCTAAAGTGAGACAGCGGTGGAAGCCACGTCCTCGTTGGACCAGTCATACGCCTCTCTTTCGCCACGTCATCACGCTCCCGTCCATCCCCACGCGCAGAGTGCCGGGTCAGGTGATTAGAGGGAGGCGGCTGATTGGTCCGGCGGACACGTAGCTCCCAATGCAGTCTCAGCGTAGGTGTGGACGGAGTTTAGGGCTGCTCCTTCATCCGTGACGCGCGTGAACGCCCGCTCGAGTCGTTTGCCGTGTTCTCCATAGCTGAATTAGGAGATAAAAGATATCACGCCGGGAAAAAAATTGCTTAGGTATTCCGAAAGTCTGTTTGATTACTACGAGAAACCGAGAGGGCTCCCTTTAACAATTACGTTGCTTTTTATAGCACATTGCGGTTATATATGCATCTGGTATTAAAAGGGTTTCCCAAATGTCTCTATTAAAATCCGAATTGATGACCTCAAGTTTTATTGACTTTCACCTCCCTGAAAGTTGTCATCTTGCGAGCTAATAAAAAGGACCCAGCGAGTCTGCCATTCTTAAAACGCTTGAGAAAGAGCTCATTCAGGGTGTTCAGAAAAAAGTATCTGTATCTCCTTGAAGTTTTCAACTAGAAAAGAAATCTCCGTCCCTTGAAAATTTTTTGTTGAAGAAAATAATAAGTTACAACTAAAACATTTATGCCAGCAGGGTAATGCTGACAAAGACTGGCTAGCACAGAAGGTGTAATCGGACTTCCAGGGAAGAAGAGAATGGTGTTAGGTGTCGACGCCCAGCCTTGTTTCTCGGGTAGCATGGCCATCTCGTTGGCGCCCAACCTTTCTCACGAACAACCTCCGAGCCAGTCAGTCGGGGAAACAGATCGGGAAAACATAACAGGTTTATTCGCAACTTTCAGCGACGGTGGCGCCGCGGTGCGGGGAACGCTGGCCCCAGCCCTTGATGATCGCGCTCACCTCGCTCGCCGGATACCGTGCTGTCTGTTGTGAGCTCGCGTCTTTCCGGACTTTTCCAGTTTATTTCTACGATGGCTGCGAACAAAATCAGATTAAAATATCGCAGCAATCGTACGCGTTGTGTTCCCCAATGTGCAAACCGCGCTGTGGAGGAAAAAAATTACACCATCTTCCCGAGGGGAACTGTGGTGATGCGGAGCATCGTGTTGGTTCCTGAGGAAAGAGTCAGTTGCGTGCCGACGTCGAGAGATGGCGCCACCGACTGCCCTAGCGTAACCCCCTACGCGAGCCTTCTTCGTCGCGGCTCGCGGCAGAAAAACTATGAACGCTCGCCGCCCGACGTTTATTTTTTTTCACACTTGAAGGAGAGGAGACGAGGAGAGAGCGCGCGTGCGCGCGCGGTGTGAGTAGAAGCGAACGCACGCGCAGTGCACGCAGCTGGTAGAGAGAGAGAGCGGAGAGAGCAACGCGCAGCTGTTGGAGAGAGGGGAAGGAGGAGAGCTGCGCGTGCGTACTATGAGTGCGGACTACAAGGCCGCGGGACATAGACTCGAGCAAGAGATGCTCCGCATCCAAAAATCAGCCTTCAAATTCAGATTCAAATTCTAATTTTTTATTGATCCCTGAATCAGAGAAAAGAGCCGTTCACTCATTCCCACTCGACAAACGGTTAAAGAAGGCTCTGGATGATAAGGCTGCGAATCGGAAAGCCCGTCACGGCTACAATGAGGGTATGCAGCTCCCATTTCATGAATGAAGACTTCTTTGGATAACGACTCGTGAGTTTTCTGAATCATTCACTCCTTACGTGATGTCGAGCTAAGGTCGCAAGTCAACGCGACATCTCCGAACCGCATGTAAGCGATTTAGTGAGCGACGAGACGAGCGACGGTGACAACGACGAGAGTCCGCGACGAGCGACGGAGATTTCTCCCAGTCGCCCGTCGCGTCGCTCGGTTTTTGGGTTTCTGGAAAACGTCGCTCACCGTCTTGGTCGCTTGCAACCGTCGCTTTCATGCGGCTTGCCTCGTCGCGCGACTGACCGATCGACAGCGAAGCGGGTGGCCGTCGCCTGTCTCGTCGCTCGCCAAATCGCTTGCATGTGGTTTATACACTCGTGGTCGTACGCTGACCGCAAGCCAAGGCGACATGTCGCGGAAACTTGTGAAATCTGGGCAAACGCTACAGGCTGATTGGGCCTTGACGATGTGGCAGATCATGTAGTCGTTGTCGTGCTTCTGTGTCAACAATCGGATCCAGACGTGTGGTCGCCGACTTTGAAGAGGCTCAAGCGTGGAACCATGCCCTCTCTGTGCCTACCCTTGAGGCAGCACGACAGGCCAGCGCCGAAGCCGAGAAGGGAACGTGATGACCGATGCGCATCCGGTGGGTACTTTTGTACGGAAGACTAGAAGCAGTTGTGTTCCAATACTCATATTAAATATTTCATGCATGAAAAGCATGTGCATCCCATCAAGTCTGAAATGGTTACTGAGATACCTATGGGCAGCACAAGACGCCGAGATGACGTCGAAATAAGTTCCTAGACGTTGGGCGACGTCGAAGTCCTTAACAAACTTTTTATCGACGGCATTGGTACGTCCACATGAGAGTTTCCGACAACGTCAAACACGCTGCGTAGTGACGACGTCATAAGTTTCACCTCGACGTCTTCAACAGTAATCGACGTACTGTTCGACGTCTTCAGTATGATAAGTTCTTTGAACGCGGAGCACGAGACGTCACAACAATGCCCTGAGCAACACCTTACGTCTTCTACATTAATCGGCATCGGTTCCTACGTTTTCTTCGGGAAGTTAATAGAACGTCGAGCACGAGACGTCCCAACAATGTCCTGAGCAACGCCTTGACGTCATCAACATTATTCGACGTCAGTTCTACGTTTTCTTTCGGTAGGTTCTTTGAACGTTGAGCGCGAGACGTCCCAACAATGTCTAAACGAACACCTTGATTAGTCACTGAACAAGCGCCATATAGAGCCCAAGTTTCTGTCAAATCACTTTTAAAATTTCTCGTCAATGTCAGCATTTTTGATACTGTGGATGGTAATCCACCTTTCAGCCTGGCTGAGCTGCAGAAAGTCTCTTACAATATTATCATTCTCGTGATTGTTGGTTTAGCAGGAATTGCTTAAAAAGCCGAGAATTCACTAAACAAAAAACCAGGATTTAGCTCCGGAGTCAGCGGGGGTGTTTATAGCATTTTTAGCGTTTCTAAGTTAATATCAGCGTCATTGAAGCTGTAAAGAATGATAATAATGTAAGAGATTTCTGCAGCTGAGCTAGGTTGAAGGGAGGACAGCATGCACAGTATCGAAAACGCTGTCATTGACGAGAAATATTAAAACCGAGATGGCAGGTCCTTGGGCCCTATAGGACGCTTGTTTAGGGCGACCCCGAATTACATACAAAACTGTGTAACCATGGAAGTGGCCGAAATTGCCGATCACCATGGAGGAACACCATTCCCATGATTCCTGGAGTGCGGGCCGGGGCGCTTGGGGGATTTGGAAAATGGCCTATTTTGTCCAAATATGCATGCTTTCGCGAACATATCCTCGAGCAACGAACCCAGATCCAGTTGACTCCATTGTTCCACGATGACCCAGGTTGAGACCGTTATCAATTGACATCCCGTTCAGTCTCGACGTATGCTCGACGTTTTATGGTCATTAAATGGGACGTTATTCCAACCTTGACATAACGCTATCACAGACGTGTGCTCGACATTTTATGTCGTTACATGAGAGGTTATGGACATCGTTAATATGGCGTTCTCAATTGACATCCCGTTCAGCTTAGACGTATACTCGACGTTTTATGGTCGTTAAAATGGAACATTGTGTCAATGCTGATATAACGTTATCACTTGACTTCCCGTCAAATTCAGACGCGCACTCGACGTTCTAAGGTCGTTAAGTGGGAGGTTATGTCGACGTAAAATCCACGCTCTTTTCCAGACATTAGCCTTTCCATATTACGTCGAAGGGACCTGACGTTCAGACTTTCGACGTTCTTTCGACATGTGGTTCCTGACGTCATCACGTTCTTTCGACGTCTTTCAACGTGACTGTGCTGCCTGGGATAGTACTTGTGTTCCTATTCAAATCGCTGTTTCACTGGTCATCTTCCCTGATTTAACCATGTATTGACCGTTTACCTGATAAATCTAGTTTTTTATAGGCTAGTAGACACCCTAAGACATAGCGCGCCTTTCACATGCGAATCTCAATGCAACATTGTGCCTATGTTGTGCCACCTAGGTGCCTCATCATAAAGAGTTACACTGAAACTAAGATTTTCTGACTATCAATCTCGCAGGAATGCCGTCGTGTTCTTCCTCGAACAATGAAAAAGGGAGATCCAGTCAAGTTCACAACATGCAGGAATACCGTCGTGTTCTTTCGCAAATGGCGCAACAAAGAGCCAAAGATCCAAGTCCACCACATGCAGAAGTTCCACCCAGCTGAGGTAGGTTTTATTCTTTTTACGGAAACTTCAGCATACACAACATCCCCGATCTTCGACATTTGCAATAGGTGTCACACGCGTCAAGCGCTTCTCTCCCAATTGAGCTATTCAAGAAAGAAAAAAGCTACTATTGGAAATGATAAATCTTTAGAGAAATGCAACTGCGAAGTTCCAATCAGAACCCATTTTCCAGGTGACTGCAGGGACTTCTTTGGAAGATGGTGTGGCTGGAGACAACGTCGGTTCGCACCGCCATGACGACGACCTCATTGTGGCGATGAGAGCCCTCCTTAGCCTGCAAAACAGCAGTGTTATTAACAGACAAACGAGGGGATTGGAGTGTCCAAGTGGACGCGAGGTACTTGATGCAAACGAAAATACACTTGTTAGTCTCCTGAAGTACTTTCAATGCAGCAATCAAAGCGTTCACTGAAGTGGAGTCCATCTAGCTTCTACTAAGTAGATCTATAGAAATGCAGAGCGGTTAGAGACTATGCGTCCCGACGTGTCTGTACACGAGCGTGTTGTTCTTGTGCTTGTGAGGCTCAAAGCCTTCTTTATTTCAAATGCATAAGCACTGTGTTTGATGTGAGTGAGGCCATGGTGCACAGATATTTTTACGGGACGCTGCCTTCTGTAGCCGCGTCTTAAGAGTGCAGTGTATTGACCAACCAGGGAAGAGAACAAGGTAGAATCTCACCCGCTGTTTCGAGGATTCGTGCCGAGGTGCGAGTTGTGCTCGATTGCATAGCGGTAAGAATTGAGAAATCGCACTGTCTGGCGTGCCGAATCTTTACGTACTCGTATTACAAGGCACCACACTGCAAAATTGTTTATTGGAGCGTCCCCAGCTGGCCTAATGACATTTGTTAGTAAAGGTCTCGGTGGAAGAGCTTCTAGAAGACCTGTGTTCAAACGTCACCTATTCTAGGTAAGGTTCAGATGCAATGGTGGACAAAGGCCTGCTCTTTCTAGTCATTCCAAGGAACCTGCTGCGGTTCCGTCTCTCGGAGCGCGTACGTCAGCGGACTGGCTATTTCAGAGTAATTAGCGATATAGCGCTGGTAGTAGCCGGTTAGGCCGAGAAAGGCACGAATTGCCGTCTTTGTGAGCGGACGCGGGTACTCTTCGATAGCGGCAAATTTTAGCGCGGAGGGCCTTCTACGTCCGCGACCGATCTCGAGTCCGAGGTAGGTTACCTCTCCTCTAGCTTGCTGACACTTCTTGGCTCTCACTATGAGGCCGGCGCAGCGTATCTTCTGCATCGTGTGCGCTGCCGTCGTCTTGTTTGCTCAGAGCTCGTGCTATTGGATCCGAGTAGTCCTAGCATGGCGCCGCAGTGGCAGTCAGCAATGTCTGAAGCAGGATGTCGGAACAAAACAAAATCAAAACCGAAAAACCAAAAAATGACGATATCTTTAGGCGCAATGAAAACGTAATCGGCACGTGACTTTTTTTCTATAGAACAAAACTGAAACCAGAACAAAAAAAATATTTTGCTCCGACACTGGTTTGTAGTGGTCGTTGAAAGCTCGGCGGATGTATATGTTGTCAGCCGTCAGATTATGGGGCGGAAGTTTGTCATGTGGCACCAGTCAGGTTTAAAGTGATTGGCCTTTTCTGGCCAGAGGTAAAGAAGGTGAAAGTCTACAGAAGCCGGAGATCGTGCGAGAGAAAAAGTTCGATTTTTCGTAATGGACTTGAGCGCTCCACCGCGCGTCAATGATGTCCTAATCCCAAACTTCGTACAAATATTTCGATGAGCACAGTTTGTAAAACTAAATTCTGGCAAATAATTCGATAAGATCACCACCTGCAATCTCTTCAATTCGTCCCCGTCTTCCGCTTCATTGTTGATACAACGAAAAGAAGCATGTCTTTTGTCACACTCGGAGAATTTCAAGCGCATGGAGAATTCTCAACTGAAAATACTTCAAATGTCTATTGAGAATATTTCTTGAATATTCACAAAAACATTTTAGAAAAGCTACTATGCGCTTTTGATTGTAATTTTTATGCTTTGAAAGTAACTTTGTCTTTATCAGTCTGGGTGCGCATGTTTTTGTGTACTCGTGTACTACTTTGCATACTTTTGTACACGTGAGTACGATTGTTCATGTTTTCGTACATGTGTGTACTAAAGTCAAGGTTTGGAAGCTTTCTGTCTGGTCAACAAGCGGCCTAAGCCTCTTCGGTGGAACCAGCTGAACACTATAAAACAAGGAATTTACAACCGCTGGACTATCAACCATATTAAAGCCTTCTTCTTCCTTCACTACTATCAGTATTTACAACCTGAATTGAAGCCCTCGTCTTCCTTATTTACAAACTGGATCGAAGCCTTCTTCCTCTTCTTCTATACCTATTTACAAACGCGGAGCTGTTTCGTGTCTTTGAGAGACCCCGCAGAAACAGATTTTCTCGCTTGCGCAGCGCCAGGAAGGCGCACTGACACATTCATCTTCATTTTCATCGATGGCCAATGCCTCAAGATTTCACGCGCTAGTTTTTCTTTGGTTTTTTTCCCAGAGCCTTGATGTTTTTCAAGCATGCAGTGCACCGCATTCTCTGGACAGTCGGCCCGGTAGATCGGCCCACCCTGCTGATAAGCCGCAGAGCCGTTTATACTGAGAGAGTTTGGCTCAACTACCAAGGATAATTTTACGACAGTCTGGCAACCGCAGCAGCGTAGTCTGACAACCGGCGGATGACTAATTCCGTCCGCCTATTTCGTGGCTTCTGGACTCCTGCGAACTCTATGCGCTTTCTCGGGAATAAAGAAAGAGAAAGAAGTAACGCCATTTTGTGTTACTTCCGCCAGAAATCCGCTGAGTTCCTAAGCAGCAGACACCGGCTCCGCCCGTATGGCCATATTTACTCTCTCAGCATGTTCCCTTGTCCTGTCATTGATGCAACGACCGGTTTGGCCTCATGTACATCGCCAGCATGATAATGGTATGCTATATATGACTTCTTTTCACAGGACGCACATTTGCCCGGTGTACGATGCCACAAACTTCGCCTTCGAATTCTCCTCCTGGTTTACCCTAGACACCTGCTAGGATATGCCTTATTGGGCGCGGAACAAACCACGTGGACGCCCTGCCGTCCAGCAATTTTCTTCAATCTGCTGAGGTGATGCCGTGGATATATGGCGCTGCATCATATAGACTTTCGTGTATTTTTCTTTGTTTCGCCATCTTCCCCAGGTTTCTGATGTTATTGCGATCTTTTGCAGTCGCTATCAATAATGTATTTGAATAACCAGCAGCCTGTAGCTTGCCATTTGTGTTTGAAAGCTTCGCCCAACTTGATGACTGCTGCACTTTTTAGGGCAGATGTAAGTGCTGTAGTGGCTATACCTTGTTTCATTTTTTGATTGTCCAGAATCATAAAGAAAGAATATTTCAGGCTCTAGCTTGGTACCCCAGCACACATGACGAACCGTAAAATTCAGGGTCTAAATCCAAGAATCTTATAGACTTGTCTACAGGAACCCCTTAGGTGAACGATGAGCCAAAAGCAGCTCCGTTGAAAACATCTCAGAACAATTTCACGGCACCCATTGGTTTCTTCATCCACCTCCGTGTTGCATAAAATAAAGAAATCGTCGACATACCTGAACATCACTTCGATCCTGGGATCCTTCGACGATATTTTCAATTTCTCTGCCCGTACATGCCGCGAGAAACACATCACAAAGAGCTGGGGCCACACGAGATCCGAGCTAGACACCAGTTTTGTTGTACATATCGTTGATCTGATACTATTACACTACCGTCGCTGTTATGTAGACACTTAATAGCTCTAAAACTGTTTAGGTTTTCTGGAGTCGCAGTGCGGTACTCCGTTTTGCTCCTGTTCAGTGCTGTTAGTTTTGGAACTTTTTGTTTATCACTTCATTTGGATGAAACGATTTCGGTACCATCAAACGGTATTTAGCTTTATTACTTTTTGAATCCCCACTAACCAGCCTCTAAAGAAATAAAAAGCAAAATTATAAATCCGTAAATAAGAAACTTCAGAGGTGGCACTCGAGCATCCTCCACAACATGTTTGCTTTGAGGTCAAGGTTCTCGATTGTTCATTATTTTTCAGAGTAAAGATTCAGCATTAGCAACAGCTATTGCTTGTTGCAACTCTGTAATGACGTGTTCCTTTTTGTTACGGTACCTTGTGATTAAAAATAGATGTTTGTAGTTCCTCAAGCTTGTGGCTAAATATCGATTATTTGGGTAGCATTTTAGTTTGTAATCGTTGCTCTCATTCACTTTCCTCATGAACGCTGAGCTATCACGAACGACTAGATTAATTAATATGAATATGAGAGGGAATACAAGAAAAAAAAATATCAAAGAAATAAATTTTGCGTTTTGATAGAACCTGGTTGCAACTATATTTTGTTGATTTTGAAGTTATTCTATACTTAAAAATGCTCTGCTAGCACACTAACCAGACTTGTACACGTTACTGAAAAAAAAGTAGCCGATTACCATTACAATTACTTCACTAGCAAAAAGTAATCGATTACAATTACAATTACAGCCCTCAAAAAGTAATCAAAGAAAAATTACTCTAAAGTAATCGATTACTTCCCCACGATTACATTTCGACTCAACTGTTTTTATTAGTACGCAAGCCAAAATCCTTGAAGTCTCCGCGCTCGGTTATTCCAAAAACAAAAAATAGAAAGACGGCTTCGCAACTCCCTGTAAACGCCGGAGTAGCGTGCAGCTCTTGAGGAGGGGGAAGGCGCGTAGGGGGGGGAATTCGCGTGTACGCGGGCGGTCGCGGGACGCTCGGGGTCACGTGACCTCGGAGGAAGTCACGTGGCCGGGGGTCGCGTGACCTCGGAGGGGGGGGTCACATGGCCCTGGGGGTCACGTGACCTGGGGGTCACACGACCTCGGGAGGTCACGTGGCAGGGGGTCACATGAACTGGGGGCCACGTGACCTGGGGGTCACGTGGCCTGAAGTCCACGTGACTTGGGGTCACATGACATTGAGGGTCACGTGACCTTGAGGGTCACGTGACCCCTCAAGGTCCCTCAGGTCACGTGACCCCTCAAGGTCACGCGACCTTGAGGGGTCACGGGACTTGGGAGGGTCACGTGACCTTGCGGTTACGCCGCCGCCGACGGCGACGCCCATCAGCCGGAAGCGGGCCCTAAGAGCTGCGCTCTAAAACCTTGACCGTCTTTGTTTAGAGCTGAGTGTGTAACGCCAACACACCCAATCCCCTCGTGAAAAAAAAGAATATAAAGATCGCTGTTTAATGACATTGCTCACAAAAGGCTCGACAAGGTCATCTTTCATACCCGGACGTAGCAGTAAACGAAGCATATTGAAGTGGCCTACTAATCCTCGAGGTCTCGTGCTTAGTGGTTCCGAAAAAGAAAGGAAAAAATTTGTCCGTTGCCCGGAGCTAAGTGGCTCCAGCTTATCTACCCCCCCCCTTCCAAAAAAAAAAAAATTGAGAAAAATTGTAATGGGTAATTACGTAATTGATTACAACAAAAAAGTAATCCTATTACAAGGATCGTTACTCCTTAAAGGAAGTGAATGAAGCGTTACAAAACTATGGTAAAACGCAATCGATTACGAAGTAATCCATTACGCTTGTAACGCGTTACGTACAAGTCTGATTTAAACAGACGCTCCAATAAACATATCATAACTTTTATCTAACAACTATATATATATATATATATATATATATATATATAAATGATACATTTCTCACATGTTTATAGGATACAAACCTTGTGCTTGACTAATAAGTCCTAAAACCTGGCCGAAACCGCAGTCCAGATTGTTGCCGAGGTGCTAGCGAAATGTAGAGGTGGCGGCGGGCTCTTGGAGATGGGCCGAAGTTCTCACGTACTAGAAATAAAAAGGATGTTATAGTCACCTGGTCCTCAGGCCACCCTTGTCGAAAGGTATCCCAGGGGGAACATCAAGGAGCTGCTTGATATCACGACTCGTTTGTTAGTTTGTTTGTTTTTATTCGGGTTGAGTAACCAAATGAAAAACTTTTTGGACAAAGTAAACGTCTGTTTTATTTTATACATAAAGATCAAACCTTCGACCCAAATCCATATAATTAAATTACACATGGTAATTTTTTACAGTGAAACTTTCCATGACGTTTATTAGTTTGTTGACAGTTCTCTTTTGATAGTGCTAAATTCATTGCGGTGTCATAATTGGATAAGGTACATTTAAGTTTCTTTCACCGCAGATTGTTTCATTGTAGATATAATATTTTGGAATCTCTGTAAGGCCCCCAGTCTCATTCACTTGTTTGTTGTAAGTAGAATGGCAAGTCTCGTGCATCGCTGTTATATTCGTCGTTCCAAGTATCCACACCTGCAAAGCTGAAACAAAAGTGTTCTGCCATTAATGTGCATAGGGAATTGTAGAATAGTCCACTCAAATTTAGCACACATTCCCTAACGCGTGCTAAAATGAAACAACTTATACGCTAACTTTGGCGCAGACTACATCAGAGTGCTTTCAAATGGCGTTCTATCCTACCCACCCCCTCTTCAAAGAGAAAAAAAGAGAAAGAAAAGAAAACACAAGCATTAGCAACTCCACCAAAACACCCAGCTGTAGTCACAGCTTTTACTGTGTACGCGAACTACAATAACTAAATAAAGAAACAAATCTTTTTGTTCTAGATATCACTTTAAATTTGATTCAATTTGAGGATACGACGCGGCGGTCGTCTGGCTGAGTCCGCTCACGTCAATAGGGAGTTTTAGCGAGTCGTTTCCACACGAACTGTTCGACCTCAAACTCATCGGCGATGCCACTGCGCATGCGCGCGCTAGTCGTTGGAAGCTCCAGGAGCTCTTCTCGTTCGTTTCTCCCGCTCCGGCCGCTGGAGTCGCCACCGGAACGCTGCCATAACTGTTCACGACTCAGGTAAAAAAAAGGGCGGTCGACTTTGTCCCTTGCCCCAACCTAGCGTTAGGCTTAGGATAGCGGGAGGGAATTTGACATCCTGTTACTCTGCTTCATTTGAGAGGTTGAATCAAATCATTTCGAGGACGGCTCACAATGGTAAGCGATCGCGAATGCTGTAAACTACGCATTCTAGTAATTGTTTTTCGATCTGCGGGCTAACTAGCTAACCTGGCGACCGCGAGCAGACCAAATGATTTGGTTCGGCGGCACACAACGTGAACGATATCGTTCAAGTTCAAAAACACGGAGACACACGACCTATCTTTGCTGTCGTTGAGACACTTTTTACTCTATCTAGCTTTGCAGGTCTTGAAATTCTGACCGGTAAATGGTATGTCGGTCAGTCTTGTTTACATCAGTCGTACGCCGGAACCACGAGCCGCCACGGTTTTGCACGTTGCAGAATGTTTCAAGATGTTTACTAGAAGATGACGCTGCCGGTCAAACGCAATCATCATCATCGTTCACACGGTTGCGGCAGTGTGCGGTTCGCTATAATATGTTAAATTTCACGTGCGGTTTTACGCAATAAACCAGCGGCATCTTTTATGATTTCGGAACCGTGTGCTCCAAACACGACTTGCTAAAACTCCAACGTCTATGGGCGACGTCGACCCGACCACGCGCCGCCTCGGCAAGATCAGTCTCGCATTGTTACGAATGACAATCAATGAGGCGACGAATGACTGAAGGAAAAGGAACGTTTATTTGGGCGGACTTGCGCTTAGAGCAAAATAAAAAAGGCTAGCGTCGCAGGCGTTGATAGCGGCGTAACAGCAGGCTCGAGCGCTGGGGGTGAGACTGACTCTGTACGGCGCGGTTTCTTTTGAGCCTTCCCTGGGAGCCTAGAACATTCTACCTCGTTCGTTCTGTAAGTGTACATTCTGAGCACGAACAAGCAACACGGCTCTCTACCGTTCTAGAGACTTTTACTTAAAAAATTAAACAAAGAAACGACAAGCGATGGCGGGATTTGAACCCAGGCCATCTGCGTGAAAGTCGAAGCGCGCTGCCTATTTAGCTATATGGTATAAATATTTTTTTCTTTATTGCTATATGGTAGAAAGTTTGGCGAGTTGGGAATACATGTTTCACAAAAAAGTAAAACAGCACAAAAAAAAACGGAGGACAAGAAGTCGAAGTGTACAAACAGAGCGTTGACTCTCAACTCATTTATTGGAAGAAAACACAAATTGACAAGCATCACGGATCATTAAAAAAAAAAACTAGTCACCGCCCCCGCACGTGTTATACCTGCTCAAGAATGCCAACTCTTTGTCAAATAATGCGTTAAAAGACAAACTGACGCACTTATCTTTTTGCTTCGAATTATAGAAAGCCTTTTAAATTTATCTAGTCATCTGTTGATCGTGTCATTCTAAAATACTCGTTTTATCAAGAGTGGGTTTGCAACCTTATCTAGCACAGTGTACTACCAAGTTTAATGCTGGCGATGATCTAACCGATAGAGGATGCTCTCTTAACCTTTCGTTCACACATCTGCCCGTCGTTTCGATGTAACCATTGCCACAGGACAAATTAATGTTCTAAACCACACCGAAAGCGCACGGTACGTACATTGCCCTGTGGTTCTTTCCACATACAAGAGTATTAACCCTGCTCCAGTCGACTTCAACGCAAAGACTTCGAAAAAAGCGCAAAAAAAAAAAAAAACTGGCACTCTATGACGTTGCGTTACTTGTTTCAGGTTGTGCGAGACCTTATGTACATAAGGTAAAAATAGGTCTCCTTTTTGGCCTTTCGCTGGGAACCTTACACGGGTCACAAAGCCCTATTACGAGACCTTCCGCCACACCAGCCAGCAAGCCATCTGGGTAGCCACCGTCCTGAAGCCTAGTATGAATAAAACTAGGCTTGCCTGCAAACATGTGGGTTTTCCTGCTCTTCTACGGCGCCGCGCCGCAGAAGAGCAGGAAAAACTACATGTTTGCAGGCACAGACTATAGGACATAGCCCCGAGAACATGGCGTGGCGCCACCTGACGGGCCTATCGTCAGCGACGTAGGATGAGGACTCACCGTGACCGTTTCCTGCACTCTGCGTCAAGAACGGAGTGTTCCTGGTCTCTCACTTTTTCAACATACTACGGGTGTTTAAGGCTTCTTTTTAACCCAATTTTTTCGTTTCCTCAACCACTCGACCCAGTCAGAGTTCCTAAATCGGCTACCGTACAACACTCTCCGGGAGCCGGTTAGCCGGTTGCAGGCCGGGGCAGGGAAACGGTCGCCGCACGGAAGCGCGGCGGCGGAACTGGCGCGGCGGAGGGTACGGGTCAACTTTGTCGTTTTCGGCGGCTGTCTCGCGGGATCAAGCAATGAATGCTCACGAAGTGCGACCCGCCGCTGAAGGTAGGCGAATATTTTTTTTAATCCCCATTCGATTGGGCATTTCGTCACAACCGTGTACCCTTTTTCAGTTGTGCTGTCTGGTAAGCAGCATCAATGCGTTCGATGGACGAGGCCCACCAGCCACGCCCCGCCTGTTGCTTGAGGGCGAAAGTGTCCCTGAAGCGGGACACGTGTTCTGTAGAACTCGAAGAAGCCGGATAAGGATTGCTGCACGTTCATTGGATTCGTCACCCGCAAACGCTCGGCACTCACTGCACCCGCATCGTAGCTGGCGGATGGAAGAAACGTCGGCGACACATCGAGCTCCCGGCAAGCATGGGTGAAGGAACATGCCGTGCATCATTACTCGGTTAGGTTGTGGCGGTACCCACCGGCCATTGCCGTGCTGGGAAACTCGACCGAGCTCGCAGACAGAGCCGGGAGCTGAAACAACTGGAGCACTCAGACAGTTGCGTTTGATTGCATTTGACGGCGTCTCGACTGGTAATGCGTGCGAGAAACCAGGACACAACGCTGCTGGTATCGCGTGCAAACATGATTCCTCGAATTGGATTCCACGCTTCACACGAAGCACAGATGCTGCCGGTAAGTCCTCGCTTTCGGCTCTCAACACAACGCAGTTAAACGCACTCATGAACGCAAGTGTCTCAACCGGCCTTTAGAGATTCCGACGGGTATAGCGATGAACGGTGAAGCGGAAGCGCCTCTTTCCTGGGAACTATAACTCGGCCTTCTCCCGTTGTTACTCGCAGCTCAGGAACAAAGAAAACAAATTCGTGCTTCAGCGGTAACATGCTCAAGCTTCCCAAGTCGCGAGTCGCAAAATCAACATACAATACAACTATTTTTTTTTTATTTTTTGTTTACGTTTTTGACAGCATGGTTTTTTAACTTTTCAGCGATGTCGTAATTCTCGAGCGACCAATATTAAAGCTTGTTGACAACGACTTAATTGCATAAACCAATATCAGACCATTCAAAGGCCACAAATGACAGTTCGCGTACAGCATCGCTGTTTTTCTTTTGTAAAGAAAGATTATGCAAATATTCTTGTAGCTAGGTGTATTAGAGCTGTAGAATTGTTTTATTTGGGCTCCTACAAGATAATCAGACAGGTTACAGAAATAAAAATATTACTTGTAATACGAGTGCAGCTACTTGCATCAGCAATCTTTAAATTAAAATAAATAAAGCCACGTAACATTCTCTCATTTATGCAGCTCTAAGTGTTGCTTAAATACCACTAAGCTGTGAGTGATGTTTGCATTAAAATAGTCAGTGAAATTTTATACTTGTTACCCTCTGTAAATTACTGTTTCAAGTCTATTAGCACTCGAAGCTCTACTTGCAATGCGTGACGCCAACTTGTACATACATTTTTAACCCGATTGTTCAAATAATATTGAAGCTGTATGAGAAAGGTACTGCCACGCAGGGTGAGACTGTTCACATTTCATGAATCATATAGGAATGCTTCTCCTTGGGGTAGATGTGGTAGCTGATTTGGGTCGGTCGCGTAACTGCGGCATTGCAGGCCCCGAACAGTACTTTTACCATTGCCCCTGAGATCGACAGCCGCCGGGGCCGATCCACGCCTGTACTGATCAAGCTTCAAACACAGAAAAATGCGAAAGTACCGATTGAAGGGCTTCCGAAGGCCCCGACCAAAGCAAGGCGGAATAGCTGGCCTTATCACGTGATCCTCCATCCTACGTCACGGTCGAGCGATCGCAGCGCTCTAATCGGTCCCGCTCGG
>JAZHYW010034065.1:0-31205 GCA_037355805.1 Ixodes ricinus | reverse complement strand
CTGTATTACTTCGTTCAGTTACATGCTTCAAATACCTGGTTAAGTTCCCGTGCGATCGCGCCAGGTGCATTGACGTCAAAATATTGCAGGTCTGAAGTCGCTTTCTTCCCGACTCCGTGCTATTTTACCGACCCAAAGCGGAGAAAAAGCGAACACCAAAACGGTCAAAGAAAAACCAAAAAACACCCAGGTTTTGAGCGGTGTCGCCTGTTTTCGAGGGCACTAATTCAGGAGGCGGCACCACAACGGACCGATTACGGTTTTCAAGAAGAAAAGGAACCGTAGTGCGTTCATAATTATGATAAAAACACAAGATTTGAGTTTCCGTTAATAAATGGTATAGAAATGTCGCTTCCGGCTGCTTTCATGATTTTGACGTCACGAATCAAAAGAAGCGAGGAGCGGCAGAGAGGCAACAAAAAATAAAGCGCGCGCCTTTTTGTTTTTCTTTTCGCGATACGTTTTTTTGCGTCACATAACTTCTGGTACGTCGTTTTAGACAATAAAAAAAAAATACGACGCCGAAGTTATTTAGTGCTTCTTAGGCGCTACGCCTTTAAAGTGGACAGCGATCATCGCTCTCGGGCCCCGTTCGCAGTGCTGTTACGCTTATTTCCCAAAGCCGTACAAGCGTGTGTGCATGGTCTAGTCGGTAGTGTCCGAGCTTTCGAACACCCATGTTTTAAACATCAATGGGTCTTCTCGTATTTTAGCACCGAGAAAGCTGCTGCTGCGATGACATAAACCTCCGGGTCGGTAACAGAGCTGTTCGTGCCATCTTCATAGTATGGCCACCGCCAGTCACACCAAGATTCGCTGTCGGTGACGCAATATCGTCAGGCCACCGCAGCAATATAAGAAGAGAACCGCGGACATAACGCGCACGCGCGCCACGCCGCACACACCACACACACAAACTACGCCTGCTCTAAATTTCAATTTAAACACAAGCTTTTCATTACGGCTGGTAAGAATATTAGATGCTGGATAAATCAGCCACCCGTTATATCTTCATTTTGTTCGCCAATGGAAAGGGCGGCGAAGAAGCCAAATGCCTGTTACTCATACCTCGCTGTTTCGCTTCGTACTATAAATTCAGTCTGCTATCCTCACGATATGGAGCGTGGGCCCGTCTCGACAGGTGTAGCTACCGAGTTCAAAGAAAAGTGTTCCCTCTGGAGATGTCGTGCTTCTCGCTGGGCTGATAGCTTTGACACTTCAGAAAGGCCAGCTCGGTATCGTCTTTATCGCCTGGGCGATAGCACGACACTCCATGGGCTACGGCTGCGCCAGGGTCGCGGCAGCGCCGCGACCACAGTGTGGCGGCAATGATGTCGTGGTAGACGTCTGTTCCTTGCAAGTCGCTCTCAAGCCACAGTCCACAGGCTTCAGTAGCCAGAGTTGGACGTTGGGACGATAAACAGCCCTCCCGTTTGTTTAATGCTTCCTGACAAAACATGCGACAACCACAGGATCGCGGTCAACATCATATTGTTCAGCTATGTGACTGACATTTGATTAGCCATTAAGTCAACCAGCAGAACCATGGGCGAAACAGGACATTAAACACACCGTTCAGGACCTTCCCGGCACCGTACCAACACAGTGAAGCGAATAGCATATGGAAACTGAAATGGGTGGGCGAACACGAACTCAGGCGCTGGTATATGGACGCAATTCTTGGGAATATCGTCGCTAAAGTGAACGGTGATGCTATTGAAACCGGACGCGCGGGTGCAGGTGACATTGAGAACAGTAAGTCTGAACTCCATGGAGCAGACATGCGGCGGAGCAACAGATCAACTTCGCCCGGTGGTGCGTTTCGCTGCGCGTATGGCGCAACAGCCGCATTCTCACACCTCGCGAACGGCGCATCCGGGCATTAAACTATATTTCGCTTCATGGGGTCCATCAGTCGCTCGCTTAGCGGACCCATGGCGCGGTTGAGACGGGGCGTAGTGCAACTCCGGCCTGAAATTAAATTCGGCTTTTTCCGGCAAGAGCAGAGCGAAGCGGAAGGTAAACGCGCGTCGCGCGGTTTGTTTAAACCTTGCTTGGGGCATTCAGCTCGAACTCCGTCGATCTGTTGCTCCGTTGTGGACTAACGACGGCATTCGGTAAATGACGTCAGCTGTTACCGGTGGGGGCGCTGCGTTCGCAAGTGGAACTATTCTGGGCCGCTTCGATTCTATTATGACCGTAATGGCGGAGAAAAAGGTGCTTATCGTGCAGAAGGAGATCACGGCGCGGTGGAGTTCAGGGCCAGTTCCGCTCATCTTGCTGACCGCAGCCGCGCTGCAGTCGAAAGTTTTCTGTCGCATGACCAGCTTCATGAAGACAATGAGCACCACAAGCGTCCTGCCCTAATGGCGGTGGAATCCGTATCCTTCCTTTGAAGGTATTGTTAACGAAGCTTTCCTGGGACTTTCTGCGAGTCGGTGTGCGCCTTTATGCGCAACGAACAGCAGGCTGAAAGTTACGGCCGGGGGGGGGGGGTAAATAAGCAAAAATGAAGAAAAAAAAGAAGCCACGCGAGATGAAAGCAGTGACGGTCGAACGCCTTTCTTCTTACGCGCCGCGCTTTCTTGCGCTATATGGTCGGGGGTTAGGCGCCGGTGCTTGTTGTCGTGGCGTGAAAAGTTCAGGTTCCAAAGCGCGCTAGGAACTTATTTTTGTATTTTCGGCTCATTTGTGACTGTGATCGCTTATTTACAATATTCCACTTCCACTATTGCGCTTACGCTGTTTTTACTGTTCAATCGAAACGCCGGGAAAAAAAAAAGGTCAGAGCAGATTAACGCGCTAATACAATCGTTTCGGAAAATGTTCATTAAAGAGGAAACCAAGGTAACAGCATCGCTATGACTTTCACACAAAACGGAGCCGAAACAACCATCGCTTCCCTAGCAACTATAATTTTATGTGTTTTTGAATGGCAAAACGCTCTTGCTGCGACTCCTTTCAACAATGGGAGACGCCTGTTGATACTGTCAGAAGCTACGGTTAGCGACAATTAAAAAAATGCAAAATAAGCAAAAATAAAGACCGTACAGCTGGGATGTATTGATTGGTGAAATCCCTGGGCAAGGCAACAAAGTCAAACGTCTGAAAGTAAGTAAAACCAAAAAATAAGACATCATACTTTTAGCATGAAATGTAGATACGGGGTATATTTTTACTCTTGTTTTATGGCATGCAATCGTGTTGTAATATTACCACATCCTTGTTGGTTACGATTAGAAATAGCGAGCGTCACTGCACCGATGCTAAAATGGATCAGGCGTCGACATCGCAGTGCCATCTCTCTAACGCAAGCGCCTAAAACTGACTTTGGATCGACTGATGGAAAGCAGTTGAAAAGCAGACACAGCTCAATTCTGAAATTTGCTGCTGCACGGTGCCTGGCGAGACGAAGAGATGGGCATGGGAAAGTATTGTCAACTTTCCGCGGAGTGTACACGGCGAGTGCAGGAGAGCGTGGCGGAAGTTGGTGAAAAGCCAGAGACATGTATGCGCTCTTCCGAGGTAATGAACAACGAGGCTGATAGGTCAGAATCTACCCGCCCAATGATTTTATAGAGCTCGCAGGGCCTTGTATGGACCTTTTCATTTCAGTAGTTGGCTGACCGTCGGGTAGAGGGCGCTGGTGCACTGCCGCCATGAGGTTGCTTCAATTTGGTTGTTTTCGGTTTCAACGCACGCCATTGTGTTGCTGTTTCATGCCGTTTTCGCTTAATTTTGTGATACAATTACTTTCTTGTGGCACACAACGAATGACACGATGGTGCTGAGTCACTTGGACAACCACTGGGTGATTTCGAGCCTAAATTGCGAGCACTTTCCGGACACCAGATGCGTCTGATTACGTCCAATCATTTCGGCCAAATTCGGCGGTGAAACAACTGGTTTGACGCAAAGAGGGTTACATCGCCCGGCGCACTCGCGGACAATATCTCTGTTTCATGCATGGCGTGCAACGTTGTCGAAGCTACTGGCGCGAGCGTGAGGCTTGATCTCGTTGATCATTTACGCGTTCTCGCGCAACAAAACCGCCGATGAACCAGCGCTCGCGCCAGTAACTTTGGCAGCAGTGCACGCCATGAAACAGAGTATGGTTGCTGAGAAAATAATAAGATCCGAGGCTCCGTCCCCAGCACGCGCTTCTTGCCCGTCGCCGGGCTTTGTTGGCGGGCACCGAGTGGTGTGGAAGGGTTCGAGCTGAAGTAGCAGAGATTCGACTGCGCATCTTATAATGTAACAGTCTATAATAATGCATGAGTGCTTAGTAAAGAAGCAAGTCCACAACATGATTAACAATGTGCTGAATGACAGAAAACAAATGAAGTGACAAGTTCATTTTCGGGTTTCGTAAATCAACTTTTTTGTTAACTTACGCTGTCTGAAGAAGTCCCCTATAATGACGTATATAATATAAAAAAAGTGTTGTTTCCTCGGCCTGTTTTATTTCAATAAATTACGTTCTCGAGAAATATTTTAATAGACCAACCTAGGCCGACTAGAGATCCGACTGCTCATCTTATATTGCAACAAACTATAATGCATGAGTGCTTTGTGATGAAGCAGATCGACAACATGATTAACAATGTGCTGAATCATAAAGAACAGATGAACGGACAAGTATATTTTTCGATGTTTGGTTTTTGTACACCAAGTTTTTATGAACTTCGCACTGGAAAAGTCTCATATAACGACGTAGAGAATATAAAAAAGAAGCGATATTGTTTCTGCCTGTTTTACTTAAAAAGGTTAAGTTAGGGAAATATTTTTATATACCAACCTAGGCCGACTAGAAAATTTCTTCAACCGAAGTACCCGTTAACAACATTTCACAATATTAGGTTTATGAAACAGACAATTTGTTATATGGAGATATGCTACGACGTTCTCAAGGTATGAGATAAGTGACAGGTTTTCAAAATGAAGTCTGACATTAATCTCCCATAAAATTTGCCAGATGAAATTAAAGGCCGAGATAGAACTGATCTCCGGTAAGTTTGCGCTGAAGTATAGCGCCAGTCACCACACCATGGACCTGTGTAGAAAGCCATTTACTGGTTTGAACCGACGCGCTTTGTAGAATTCGGCGTCGCTAGTTACTAAAAGTAAATCCCTATTCGCCGTCGACAACGCTGCACTCGTGCGATTTTAATCCAGACTGGATTCTTTTCGGCATCATAAATTGTAGATCCCAGGCAATCTCAAGCTGTCTGTAACAGTTTCTTACGCGGAAGTCAAAACCTTTCTGCTGAAAATCAATTAACTGAATAGCAAAATATCCTTTAACAATTAAAAAACCGTAGAAATGGGACTAAATAAGCATGGCACAAAGTTTCTTGGGATTCTTAAATAAACCGATCGAGCGAATGTTGATATATCAAAAACGATTAAGAACGTCACACAGATAGTATGTGATATTGTAAACAAATAAACTGCCTGATGTTGACGTAACATTATTCTTAGTATCAGATAAAAAACGTTCAAATTAAGCGTTTGTTGCATATCTTGTCCACGAGTTCACCTATATAATCAAAAGCCACTGTTTTCGATCTGTTATAAGTACAAAACACCATGTTTTCAGGAAAACGACATGGTTATTTACAGTGAGTATTTTGTCACGTTCTTTGAGATCCTAAATCCGCGATCATATAAATATCCACATCGTGCTTCCCATTGCAGAATGTTCCGCCACTATTAATAAACAGGCCTGAGTTCTCATAAGTTCTGGACCTTTTTACCCTCCTGCTATCTTAGAGTCATATATGTGCTCAATGTGCGTGAACGTTAACGCTGATTCATGTGCCCGTATAGCCTTATCACACGCAGCCCGCACACCGACACTAAAAATAGTCAAAACGTGTTACAAAAATCAACTGCAGAAATTGTGAACATAAGGATGTAATGCAATCACATGGTGTATACTATATAAAGTACTGGACGACACTTTCCGGAGTGAGGTAGAAACGCGGTGAAACGCGACGACAAACACGAATTCAACGCATCCGCCAAGATGTGGAGTAGCGCGGAGGGGAGAGCGGAGGCGACGAGTTGAAGCAACCTAATGGCGGCCGCATCACGTGACTCCAAGATGGCAGCGCCCATGTGGCGGAGGGTGAAAGGTCTATACATTCTTAGTGTGGAGTGCAGTCAATTACAAGAAAAAACAAGAGACAGAGTTTGTGGTGCGATTTGAACCCGAGGCATTCACGCCGCGACGTCAAGTACCGGCGTTCAGACCTCTCGACCACAAAAGAAGGCGCGAGCCGCCGGCGCTGGCGGAAGTATATAAATATACTGCCGCCGCTTTTATCTCGCGTGGTTTTTTCTTTATTTTGGCACATATTTACCCTCCCTCGCCGTAACTTTACCTGCTGCTCCTACAGTATAAAGGGGCGGCCAATTGGACTCCAGTTGAAAGTCCCTGCAGTCAGTTTCTGCGAGCAAAGTTAGCCTTTTGTAGCTTGAAGCGATGCGGATTTCTCCGCCATTAGGGCAGGGACGCTGGGTGCTTCTTTGTCCCCATGGAGCTGGTCACGTGACAGAAAAATCCCTCTTGGCCGCAACCGCGGCCGCGTCCGCAAGATGAGCAAACCGGCCCTAGTGTGCTTGAGCTCTTTTACCGTGCTGTTTATGGTCGGAACGTGAACATAAAGAGTTCGAAATGAGAACATAATGCTGATAGCTTATTTTATCCAACGCATAATAGTTTTGCATATATCACACAAAAAGCTTAATTTTCTCGCCCTCTCAAGCCGCCGTTTTTTTGTCTTTTTTTAGTGCGAAAGCATTGCTTGTTCCATGGAGCGAACCGGCGTAATCAGCTTTCAAAGTCGCGCGTCAAACGGCACCTAAATTCTCCTGTCCCAATAGCATAGAGTTGCACATACTGACTCTAGAGGAAAAGTTTCGCCATTTTCTCATGCATTCTGGGCTGCCGCAAGCGGCGGAGAATGCGGGCAGACCTTCTGGGTCCCACACATGGTTACCAACTGCCTTCGATTTCACAAATATAATTATATCATCAGAGCAGTTTCATGAACTTCAACGATCAGCGAACTTACCGGTGCAAAGATATTCGCGTTCCTCTCGAAGCTTTCTTTTGTAGAGCGCGAAGATGTACGGCCTCACGTCAACGCTAAACTAAACCAGATAACCGGCGTCGCGGGTGGTGCGCCAGAGTGGGCGCGGCCGAGGAATACGAAACCGCGCAATCACCAGATTTTCGAGATTTCGACAGAAGGGAAGTTAATGCAGCGTGATGAGTATATTGCTTTTATAAGCGTTAGAATAGCTCAAAATTTGGTTTACAACGTTAAAGTATCACTGTTTATATTACTGAGAGTTTTCAGTCTTCGCAACTATCATTGCGACCGTCGTCCTTCAGCTGGCAACATTGGTTTCTTTCTCTCGTGTTCTGTCGCTCTCTTTCGCGATCTTTCACTCGGGACCCAGGATGTCGGCGCACGGAATTTTGCCACTCCTCCTCACCACCTTTACCCCCTGCCCAATAGAGCGAAGCCTGTCATTGTGTAGCAGCGATCTGGTGGATAGGCTTCTGAGTGGCTTGCCCGCGTCACAGTTTGAAGGAACGCCACCCGATGGCGCTGCGAACCCGCGCCGGCAGCGCGCCGCTAAAAGTAACACGGTGGCGCGCGCTGGGCCGCATATGCTTCTCTCAACGCCAACGAACATGGCGGCGCCTGAAGCATTTGCGCCGTCGGCGGCCGCAACCTCGGCAGTAGCGAAACCTGCCCGTCCACGCAAGTACACCGCAGACGAACTGAGAGGCGGAATAACGCAGCACGACGAGCGACTAGGCAGGCAGCGAAATCCACCATTGTTGTCAAGTCTCCGAATACACGGCGGGTGGAACAAGCGGCGGCGCAACGCGCTGGGAGACAAAACAAAGTTTTTCGAAAGCGTGAGGCGCAAGCACTGATCTCAATGACAATTGCTGGATCGCGTTTGCCCGCTCCGCGAATGCGGTCACTGGCGGCCATCTTTAGGTAGAGTTATATCACCTCTAGCCAAGATACAGCTGCTGCAGCCACTTGGCAGCCGCCATCATCCATCCATGTCAGATGGCGTTTTGGCAGTTGTGGTGGCAGGCTGCCATCAAAATAGCGTGGGTGATATTCCGTGATTGATTGAAATTGTTTGACGAAACATGTTTTTGAAACCCGGCGTGAACGGTAGCCCGGTCTTTGAGGACCCGGTAAAGTTTCACGAAATCGCACAGCACCGGGAAAAGCAGCACAGCACGCATCAAAAGTCGCATCGAAAGAAGCATCGAAAGCAGACGCCGCTACGGAATCTGCTTTCGATGCGAGCTGCGCTGCTTTTCCCCGGTGCTGCGCTTTCGTAGAACTTTCGCCGGGTCCTCAAAGACGAGGCTACCGTTCACGCCGGGTTTCAGAGTCTGCTTCGTCGAACAACTTCAATCAAGCGACGAAATATCACCCACGGTACAGTGTACTAGATCCACGGCTTTTTATGGTAGCCTGCCGCCATTGCGCTGTCCGCCATATTACAATGATGGCTAGAGATGATATAACTCTACCTAAAGATGGCCGCCAGTGACCGCATTCCGATCCATACAAACGCGATCAGCAAATAGACATAGAGATCAGTGGGCGCAGGCGGATCGCGATTCAAAGCGTCTCAGGCGGCAAGAGGACGGGGCTCCTTCGACAACGCGAGGCGGAAGCAATACGCCACAAGTGGCATGCTTTCGCATTCACAACTCATAAAAAGTGCTTAGGTGACCTCGGACATTTTTTTTTCTGGGAAATGGGGCTTAAGTATCAGGTTGTCGAATTATTTTCCATGCAGTAGACATGAAACTCTCTTCTCACCCAGAAATTTAATCAAGGTGGGTTGATTTGAGAGAATACTACAGTTCAGTGCCCTCCATTCTCCTTGTCTTTCTTGAGTGGGATTCACCTTGAATCGCAAATTCAGAGCAGCTTTCCTTCATTTTAGACGCAGCTCTTAGGCGCCCCTTTTCTGCTTGAGCGGCGTCGGCGTCGGCGTAACCTGCGCGGGTGCATTATGGGACGCGTGACGTCACTGATGACGTCATTGGCATCCGCATGGTCATCGTCATCATCACTGATGACGTCATCAGTGACGTCACTGATGACGTCATCGGCATCCGCATCGTCATCATCACTGATGACGTCATCAGTGACGTCACTGATGACGTCACCGGCATCCGCATCGTCATCGTCACTGATGACGTCATCAGTGACGTCCCTGATGACGTCATTGGCATCGTCACGTGACCCCCAGGTCACGTGACCCTCCCCCAGTACCCTTCCCTCCTCCTCCTCAAGAACTGCCCTCTAATTCGGTGTTATAGGGAGTTGTAAACGGCTTTTTTTCTTTCACGTCCTTTGTTTTTGTTTTTAGATGTTCTCAATCACTGAAAGAGGATAACCGACTGGCCTGGTGTGATTTTAATTGGTTATCTATAATAAAATTATTTCTCACAGGTGAGGGATGAATCTCTCTTTGTAAAGCCATGTCTATATGAGAATTAACAGACAACGGAAAAGGCGGCTTATAGACCGCGCACATGGACAGGCCAAGCTATAACGCCAAAAGTAATGATTTTTAAGGTTTAAAAAATGAAAGCGGCCATCCTATACTCAAGAAAATATGCAAGTAAAATTTGAAACAAATTTCACAAGCTTTTCTTACGAAAAGCTTGTGAAACAAAGCCAACTATTTTACATTCCTTTATTGTTAAAAAGTATTAAACTCAATCAAAATAAATTAAAAGTGAAATTCATAATCGCAAAACTAATAATAATTAGGTCGAGCTAAAATAATATGTAAAAATTTTTTTCAAGTTTATATATATTCTCCTCGTCATTATGTAGGCCAATGCAGGAAATAGCCTGATGTATGCGTTATGACTATAATTTCTTGTTTTCGGTGTTTATATTGTGTGAATTCGGGGGTGTTTTCCATAGTTTGTTTTCTTAGAAAATTCATAATTTATCGGAGTTTTCTTTTATTTTCCTAATTTGTGCAAAATATTGAGTATAATTTTACTGTTTTTAAATTTTCAAAGTTAAAATTGAAAATATAATATACTCCAACACAAATGTACACTAAATTCATAAGAACTCATCTGTTTGAATGATCTTTCTCCAGCTGCGTTTGGCATTGGTGCCCTTGCCATTAGCAATATTCACTGTCCACGAAATCTTGCAAAGATGTGCTGCTTCAATTAACATCAATACTTTGAAATACCTAAACACCTGGAAGTAGCCGGTGGGAAAAATAAAAGCTCCAGCTGCCATGCCTAAACACCTGGCCGTATGCAACTTACAGGTTTATAGCTTTTATTGTTATAAAAACAGAACCCCTCCTCCCTCTAAAAAGGCAAATAGTATACTCCAAACTGAAAACCGGACTCAGTGACGTTTGTCGTGACCCGTCGTTTTTAACGAACCTTGACAAGATAAATGGGAAACACCCTTTTGTCAATAGCCCGATATTAAAAAAAGAAAAAAAAACTGAAGTTACCTTTCCTCAGGATCACCAACCCTGTGCTGTCAGATCATTTTCAAATCGCGATTTTGGAATTCGAATTTTTTCGGATATATATGAATTGACAAACAATTTAACGGCAAGTGTTTTTTTCAACTTCTTCAGATATCCGAAAACACGGAACTCTAGTAATAACATCCCATCATGATTAGATATTGAATGTGAGCACGTGAATCTTCAGGATGTAGGAGTGCCCTTACAAAACTATTTCGGGCAGTCTAGAAAAATTATATCCATATTTTAACGACTCAACTTCCTATAAAGCCATGACGTATCGGAAATTTTTAATACACTTTCCACAGAATTTCTTTCAATCGAAGTCTATAGAGTAAAGCAATAGAAGTGCACCAAAATTTCTATTACCACGTTACAATAGACATTTGTGATTACATTATTATAGAATTTATATAAACTAGACTCGATAGTATAATGAGGTGCTGTGCGGAGAAGCGACATCACACCCGGTTAAAGCCTCCTTAATTGTGGAGTAAACGGAAAAAAACAGCGCGCAAAAATAGACAAGGACGAAAGGAAGGTGCGAACGACACAAGCGCTGAAATCACAACTGAACATTTATTGAAAAAACACCAACGAAGTAAACCGCACTATCTATCGCTTTAGCACGTGTCAAGATAGGCAATTTCGTTTTGTGAAGAAAAACCGATGTTTGGCGGACGCATGCATCTTGCTCTCTTTTGTTATTGCATACGCTTCAAATAATTCTCTGGTATTCTTATCTGTGCCCCTCCCGATGATGGTGATGTTGTTGAATTTGGGCTGGCATTTACGGGCGGCACAATGCAGAGGCCAGTGACCCCCAGCGGTCGACCGGAGTGACCAGTCATGTTCACGTGCCCTGTCATTAATGCATCGGCCAGTTTGGCCAATGTACATTCTTCCGCAGCTTAGTGGGATCTTGTATACTGTAGTATTTAAAAATTTCGCTAGTTATATAGTACCTAGATGGCGCCACTGTTCCACTAGTGCACCCGTGTTTTCAGGGTTGCGTCCCCGTGGCGCTTCAGCCCCACGTTGTTGACCGTTGAATAAAGAGTTACGATTCAATACCGACCGCATCGGACGTGTCCTCCTTCTTCGGGGCTCCTTGCCCCCGGCCTCGCCAGTCACCAACCACTTCGGCATGTAAGGACCTCGTACCTCGTCTCTTCCGCAGGCCTCCGCAGGCACTGCTCTTTGTTTTCTCGGGTGACCGCATTTCATTTTAATCACAACATTTTGGCGACGAGTATTTACTGCACATACCACACCAACCACACAATCAACATACTTGTTCCTGTGCTTTACGGCACATTGGCTCTTGCCCCCAGACGTTTCCGCAATTCTAGGGCAGAGTTGCGCCAACTTTCGAGGTGCCGAAAAAACAACAGGGACGTCAAATCGCCAGCTACCTTTTCCGCCCAGCAATGCTTTATAGTTGGAGATGCAGTTCGCTAACCCTTATAAAGCACATTTTGTACACATTAATGGCGAAACAAAAGCAACGCACTTGTAATCCTTATGGTCTTCTGGGATGGTGCTCATTCAAAGAATTGCTTTCAAGTGTACTTATATATAGCGATGTTGAGTCAACACCACCGAATTACTAGTGTATAAGTGCTCCCTGGCATGTGTATTTCTCATATCTATGTATGTGCACGTGTTAAGTGGCAAGTGAAGTCTCCGTGGACTTATTGGGACAAAACGTAAAAGTATAGTTCGGAATATAAATATTACTTTCTCACCAAATCTTATTTATATTGTTATATAGGTGAGAAACGATGGTAGAATTGATGTTCTATGTAATTTCTATCTAATTTGTATACGCTAAGCTGTATAGAAAATCTAAAAAATCATCCAAGAGGCTATAGAGAGTGGATAAAAAAGTGGATACAATTTCTTTAGTATATCTATAGTCTCTATGCACCATAATCTATAAAAATTCTGTAGAAAGTCGATAAATATTTTTGTCAGGGTGACCCCTTGGTCAGACCTTTGGTGAATAAGCGACCAAAACGAACACGGAGATATGCTTTACATCTCATTCCAACCGCTACATATTTGTTTTAAGAATTGGTAAAAGATGATACTTACAGGTCATCTGTATAGGAATACCTCGATAATAGAAATAATACCAGAGTCTCTAGACTGCCGTCCCAACAGATTCTCAAAGACATTTTAACACACGGTTTAGATCCTCCATGTGCAGGATCGTTTTCTACGGAACGATACAGAAGGTGATATTGATGTTTATCGGTAAAGAGCTGAAATCAAATAACAACACCATGTAGTCCAACTTTTCAAGTAATTCCTCTCGAGCGGCGATATTCAAACGCTTCATCAAGAACTCTTATCACGAAGTAATTAAACGTAGAAATGACGAGATTCATTTTTATTTACTCCACCGCAAACCAACCCATCTCTGGCGTTGGACTGGATTCTAAGGATGAACAGTGTCGTACTACAAGCATCACAGCTTGACAGGCTCTTTCACAGGATCGCATTGAGCCATGAGAGTGATTGGGATACATTAAGTGTTTTCCGAAAGTATAAGACGCATTTATTAAAACAATGAAATTTTAATTTAGACACTTGTTGTGAGTCCGACTCTCACCCTAAGGAAATATTACGGTCCTTCATGATAGTGACCAGAAATTAAATATGCTGCAGAAGTTGTCTCCAAGAACAAAATGACACAAATAGGTCGGTCCCAGCAACACGAAATGCATACCTTGATATTTGTAGATGGTACTAATCAATAATGTACTATTACAGTGTACAATTCTCCCTGGGAATATAACAGTTTCAGCAGTTGTAAGACTGCAATGACATTAACGATACGAAGCCGGATGTTCTAATGCTTTACAGGAACTCAGCTACGACTTGAAATTTTACAAGGACAAAATTCACCGTACAACGACTTTGATAAATATTAGAGCGTGCTACGCACGCGCGACGGCGTTTCTCGCTTGTTGCTTTGCAAGTTGCTCCATTCATAATTCCGCATATGTTATAGACAAAGCTGCTTCACTGGCATGTATATATCTTTAAAAAAAAACTCAATATTTAAATGACAAAGTTCTCCTTTAAAGGTTGATGCTTGCAGCGCGTCTCCCACCGGTGTGGATGGTGTTTTATACCACCCAACCTTCTGGAGTGAACGATGCCATGGTAACTTAAGCGGACGCAGATGCGACTGTCGTTTCGGCGTCCTAAACTTTGATTGGTGTTGTCTATGACTACATGACGACTGCAGAGCAGAGAGGTACAGTTGGACAGACGCATGGTGTCAATCCACCTTTATGTGCTGTGATACCGCGAGAATTTCGGGGCAGTGCAGAGTTACAAAGCTATGACATTAGCATGGCGCACTCTAGGCGACATGATAAATACATAACACCAGAAGAGCACACAGTTCCAGCCGGGCACTAGAGCTCAATGTAAGACCTTTACCAACTAAAGAAAAAATGGTGAAGTTTGTTTATTATTTGACATTTCGACCTATTTTCATCTTTACACAAGCAGTAGCCAAGCCTGCCCACTTCAACAAAACAAGGTACTTACACCAACCAAGCGTTATTGAAACTCTTCCTTTGAAGTTCTTTCCTCTGCTCTTCCGATAATTTTGCAGCCTCGGAACATGCTAGCAAAGCTGCAACTACACAAAGAAATACAAGCATCGCTTCGTAAAGTCCCTGCTCAAATATGCATCGTAGGAACGGAGAGGCTTATATAAACCCTGAAACTTCTGATATTTAGAAAGGCCGCGACGGCCTGAGCTGAGCCGATTGGTTTGATAGTCCACATGCGGGTCTTTGTTTTCTCCTTTCCTGACTTTTCTTCTACGTTCAGGTGGCATTCAAGAAATTAGAAAGGTCATTTGATGTTGTCGAGTTGATCAACAAGGATTTAACAGCTAGGCGGTAAAAAGTGCTGACGCTAAGTATAGTAAAGAAAGAAGAAATCTCTTAGGCTCTGAACTGACGAACAAACAAAAACAATCTTTTCCTACAAAGCACAGCCAGCGGTCACACTCGAGCCTGTCAGTTTGATTCCTCATCAAACCAAGAAAGAAATCGTACAAACGCACGCTTTTCTACAACATAAAGTAAAGTGCAGAACCTCAATTCCAGATCATTCGTAGAATATTTGCTTTTTGATGATTTAGCAGGATTAAGAAAACGTTACGTTTATTTAACTTCAGGTTTTTTTAGAGAAAAGGGTGCTGTATTTTGAGGCTAGCGGAAAGTAACATTCAAGCTTAGATTTTATACGACCGTCAATAAATCCAAAAGGATCATGCGCCACTTACACCTGATTTGCTTGTTGTGATTTTGCTTTCAGTTTTTGCTGTTTCGACCACTGGGAAATCCCAAGCGAATGTCTCATCAATCGATTCGAGATTTTTTTAATATCTTTTTTTCACATTTTTTAACTTCTTCAGAAAAATCAAGTTTCTGATGCTTAAAACTGGCTAATATACTTGCTGTTTGTGTTCGCTTAACTATTACTGTTTACGATACGATGCTACTACGGGCGGTATGGCAACCGACATATCTAGCACGGTTCTGTGGGCAAAAATGTTGTTTTTGTCTGATAATTTAGAGACCTGAAATCTCAAGAAAGCACAAGTATAACCAAACTTCGATATTCGTTAGTCAGAGTCATGGGTATTTTGACCTTAAATTTAAGAAGAAGTTCCAGAGTTAGGCATCACTGCGGTGTGTTCGGTTGGCACCTGACTTTTTTGGGCATTAGTTTCCAAGGGAATGCGAGAATTAGGCTTCATTGCTGGTTGTTCGATTGAAACATGGCATCTTTGGCTCATGCCTAGCACTTTGACGACAATGCGGCAAACCAACGAAAAAACATAGCAAAGCCAAAGAAAACTACTTTGGCACTAAGTAACGGCTTGGAGAAAAACCTAACTAGGCCAAAGTTTGGCACCTAGGATTGGCAAACTTGGGCCAAGTTAGGCGATTCTCTGCCGTGTTGCCTGCGGAAGTTCACTTAAAGCTTCACATGGGAATTCAGAAAGTCGTAACGCAATTAGTCTTACGTGCAATTAATTGCTAGGTCTCAAACGGACATTGATGTTCATAGGAAAGTATTTATACACAGGGTCCTGTGTTTTCGGGGTATATTACAGCAAAGCTGTTTATGGCTAGGTTTCCGTGGATTTTTCGTGTGCGTCAACAAAAAACTCGATTTTCCGCTATATTTAGCGTGGAAACTTTCCCGCTAAATTTAGCGTGAAAATTAGCCGTGAGGAGGAGGAGGAGGAAGCGCACCGCCCTCTTTGTCGTCGTTTCAAGAGCTTCCGTGCGCATAGTTTCCTTTCCTTCCGCCGGGTGGCGGTGTCCCGTCTTCGCGTGTCTAGTTTCCTCCGGCTCCTCGGGGCGGCGATAGTCTTCGACATGTGTGTGCGTAGCTTTCGTCGCGATGACAACCGACTCAGACAATAAATGTGTTCGTACCTTTGTTCAAAATTCTGTCACGTTTGTGTCGTGTGCTAATACAGCTTCGCTGGTCATTCACCTTCACAGAGTGGAATGGCTCAGGATTTTTTTTTGTTGGTAAAAGTGGAGGTCATGCTTAGGGGGTTTTGTTCTTTATTTATACTGGTGCTGTCTTTCGATACTGTAGCTAGAAAGGATTTTATTTCTGCATTCTTGCTACAAAGCTCTAGAAAATCTAAAGATTGCTGCATTTACGAGATCGGGTAGAATTTGTTCCAATCAGCTATTGTTCTTGGAAGGAAAGAAAGTTTGAAGATGTAATTCTTTGTAACTATATGGCTTTGAGACTGACGAGAAAACTTGTGCACTCGCTGATGCACTAGCTGGTTGCTAATACGACCGTCTTTTGTGCTTTGGTCCTGCAAGGTGCTTAGGTGGAACGTTCTGCCTTAGACTTAGAATAGGCCGGTGCAGGTGAGGCGAGACAAACGCCAGTGTGGGTATCCTCGTACCGGATAGCAACCTACATCGTGGACTCTGCGCTAACAACCATGCCTGCGTTTCGTAATAACGTAATGAGGTTTTGGCGGAACATATGTCTTAACCACGCCCGCAGGACGCACATGAAACGATCTATACAGAATTAGGACGTCCGCGGAGTGAGATAGTTGCATGATTTTGCAGAAGTGATTAGCAACAGGAGGTCGACACGGATGCCGCATCGCCACCGATTTTATCAAAAGCCTTCTGACAGAGTGCCTCGCAGTAATTTAATTCATAAACTTCACGCTGGCAGGTCATGTAATCACAAACTTGCTTAGCATCTCTGGATAAGGAGCCCTGTTTGAGTGCGCGCGAGGCAGTTCGTGGAAGTTGGTGGAAAATGTTCATCCTCTCTCAGTGTGTATTCTGGTGTGCCACAGGGCATCAGTGCTCGGGCCCTTGTTGTTTTCTTATCCGCTCGTGAATGACACCGTACAGTAGTCTTCACCCATTAACAAAGGTCAGACTTTTCGCGACGGCGGCGTTTTATACTCTAATGTGACAACCGAGCAGAACGATCAAGAAAATTTGAATTCATCATTGCATGCTTTATCAAAATGGATGTCTGCGGATGCGGGACTGAACAACAATTATCAGAAATCGGTAGCTTAATGACAATAACCCACAAAAAAGCAATTCTCGAGTGCCAGTATGCGGTTCGTTCCACCCCTTAATTAAAGCAGACAAAGTTAAATACCTACCGGAGTTCAAATAACGCGGACTTAAAATGG
Organism: Ixodes ricinus; assembly: GCA_037355805.1. Lineage (NCBI taxonomy): Eukaryota > Metazoa > Arthropoda > Arachnida > Ixodida > Ixodidae > Ixodes > Ixodes ricinus. The sequence continues at coordinate 13,897 of JAZHYW010034065.1, read as the reverse complement.
GATGCGCATGATGATTATGTGTGCAACATTGCTCGCCGAAAAATGGGCTTACATGAGGAGACAGTTAAAAAAAATACTACACTAGAATGCAAATTAACCGCCCTATAAGACATTAATTCGGCCCTGCGTTTAGAGATACGCCGGCATCATTTGGGACCCTCACCAACCATGTCTTTCGCACGAGTATAGAAAAAATTCAAAACTGGGGTCTGAGATTGTATTTTTGCAAAATATAGGCGGCCAGTGGACAGCATGTCCGAATTTGCTTGAACAATCGAAAATGCAAAGTCTTGGTGTTAGACGGATCATTGCGCGTTTAAAGTTCATACATGAACTTTATCGCATGGTCACCTGCTAAGATGAGAGCAGATAATTATTTGAGGAAACCGCCATAGTCGCTACAAAATCGAGACTAACCACAGTAAAATGATCAAACCGTACATCAGCCATAATGACACGTTCAAGTATTCGTTTTTTGTTCACTAGCATTGAAGATTGGAATTTGTTGCCGGAGAGAGAAATTAATTAAAATTTGCGAAACGCAGTCGTTCGTTGATGGCTTGATTCAAGCACTTTTAAGAAATTTCGCAGCCAAAATGTCATTGATTTTAACATGTAGAGATATCCTAAAAACTCAATACTTTGTATCAAGCATTCGTTGAATATAATCTGATGAAAGGATGTATTTCTGTACAGTTACACTTTGCTGAATGAGATGAAAACTGCCGATGTGCTTAGTTTTGCGTCAGCTTGCTAACGAATTATATATGTACCATGCTTCCCCTCCGTCGTTATGTATTTATGTATTGTCGTTTCTTCTGCTTAGCGTTGTATATGGAACTATTCGTGTACCTGTTGCCTGTAACCTGCCAGGGCCTGAAAAGGCCTGCAGTATTTTCAAATAAATAAAATAAATATCTGCTGCCAGGCTTTGGGTTCATTGCCTATGTAAAGCCGCATTGCTGCATGAAGTTTCGTTCCGAGTGCGCTGAGCCAGTTAAAAAAAAACCGTCTCAATGTGGCTTGAGTTTTGTTTCTCCGCTTGGGTAATGAAGTGCGGGATCGGCAAGCAGTGCCAGGGTTTTTTCACCAGGCACAAAAATGGTAATTGGAAACTGACCAGAAATCAAGTTAGGGATTCAACCCACAGGGCCTGGAGGACTCAGGGGGAAAGTCACAAGTAGGAGACTTTGTCGCTTGGGATTATCTACTTTATCATTCACCGTGTAAAGGTCAGTTGAATATGTTCAACAAAAAATGCGGCTATAATAGCATACTTTGTGCAAATCTTTTCTTATTGTGTATCGCGGGTTTATTTGGCAGAGAAAGTCACAGGCGCAAGCTTTTGGCGCATGTTTTGTCACGAGAGCTGGGCGCGGATCTATGCCACGAGTCGGTCTCACAGCTACATTTCCTTTCGACTTGTGACCATCACAACGGTTCACGAAGCCAACCAGTGTTGAAGATGATGGACCCGCACAATCCGGTTCCTCCTATTCTATCGCCACGCATCAAACGGTGTAAACGGTAAGCTCTCAGTTTATGACAACAACCTGATCTATTGACAAGATAAAAGAGAACCATGATGCAGACGCTGGTGATCAGACAGACGTTACCGGAGAGCGGGGACGAACCACACAATCCCGAAGATCTGCTCATGCTGGAACCGTGAACCAAACCGCCGATTAGGGCTGAGAGTGTGGCAGAGAACACCAGAGTGAAGTCATTCTGTGTACGACGCCGTACAAAGCGGAAACGTCAGAAACCTCAGAGAAGGCGTGTTTCAGCCATTCTAGGACCAGGACACTGAATCATCGACGAAACGAGGATGTTTAACAAGGGGATCACGTGTTGTGGTAGCAACGGCGCTGCGATCCGAGCCCTTCGGCTTTGGTGCACTCCGGATATCGCGGAGTCGTAGCCATGTAAACATATATGCTAGAAGTTACATGTGGTGGCCAGGAATGCATAAAGAGATCAAAACATGTGTGGCGGATTGTATATTCAACGCCAAATAAATCAGAAAACCAAGCTAAAGGCACCCATGACAGATTGGGACCGACCATCAACAGCCTGGGATACACTCTAAAAAATCCGTTCTTGAAAGGTTCTTTGCCCCACAAGAGCTCTTTCATGTTGCGAAAACGGTTTCGCCACATGCACTGTCGCTCCCTGGCGTACTAAAAAGACAAATGGGTCATGAAGGACTCTTTAGCATAAAAAATGCAGACTTAAAGTACTCTTATAGGTATCTCACGAAGAACGCTGCCTTAAAATAACCTTTTAGGGTGCAAAATATGATCAAGCTGAAGAAGCGCTAAGAGTTTTTTCGCAACCAGAGTTTGTTTTATGGTGGAAAGTCGGGGTGGAAGAGAAAACTAGGCTATGTAAATCATGATTTCAGTCGCGTTTTATATCGGGATTTAAATCGCACCAGTTTTACTATAATTACTTAAACCTATTACGCAAAATAATCCCGAAAATATTTTTATTAATTTTTGTCTATAATTTAATACATTCGATGTGCATTTGTGGATATTTAAATCAGAATCGTCACCAACGCAAGACAAATTTATATAAGGCTGAACACGAGCGAAAATGAAGTGCTCTTCTGAGCAAATCAGAGCTTTGTAGCTTTATTCCTACCTTGTACTTCGTTCGTCTAGCAACGTAACTTCCCATGGCAACAAAATCAGAACACAAAACAAAAAAACAGAAACTAGAAAAGTAATGTCCTATTGCAAACCAGGTCAGAACGCGAAAGAAAAAAGCCAATCAATATATTTAACTGATTAAACATATCAGGCTGTTTCTGTTCAAGTGTGGCAGAACTTACAGCAATAAAAAGTCAAACTCTGCTTTACATTCACATACATTATTTTTTCCCGTTTTTCAGTGCTTTTCAGTGACCGAACGAATTAATCTATCAACGTGCCATGTTTATAAATACATTTAGTGGTGATCATAATCACTATTTTCTAGTTACAGTGATTTCAATCAAATTAACTTGATTTAAATCATATTATTTTGAATCACCTCAATAAATCTTGATTTATTAAACTTTTTTAAACAAAATGATTTCTTTTCATTCTGGATGCAATTCACATCTGCTTTGCTGAGCCGGTGGAAGTGAAAGTATTCTTTGTTGTTAACGCATGCACAAAGTGGGCCGAGGTGCGAGTGGTCAACAGCATGTCGTCGAGCGCCTTATTCAGAGAATTGTGGAAATTCGCCACATTTGGAGTGCCAAGAAAGGTTTGCTCCGACAACGGAGCTGCTTTATATTCAGAAGAAATGAAGATCTTTATATTGAATGAACAACATAATTTCAGTCACTAGTGCGCCCTACCACCCGGCAACCAACGGCAGGATGAACTGATGGTGAAGGAACTCAAGCAAGCGTTTGACTAAAAGGAAAAGACAAAAGCTGTCACGCGTGCTGTAACGTTTTCTCTTCAAGCATCACACGACAGCAAACGTGGCAACCAGCAAGACCTCTGCATGGATTAGGTACGGTAGGGAGATACCTCCAGCACAGATTCTGCTCAAGTTATCGGTGCTTGAACCATCACTCACAAGCAAAGAGAAAACATCCTTACTCACTTCACTCAGTGACAAACAATATGAATTCGACAATTTCCGAATGATCAGAAGTGGACGCCAGGTATCATAATGCGCTGCACGGGACTTCGATCGTGGATAGTAAAGACCCGTCACTGGCGAGGTAAGACGGCAACTGAATCGCATTAGACGCCGTGCTCTGAAGATAGCTGCAGGTGAGACTCCTTAACCGCCAGGGTGGGAAATGTGCCTAGGAGATCACCATGGCAGAAATTCGGACGCGAGTGCATCAGAGCGAAGAACGAGACAACCCCATTCAGACGACTACGTGCTCTCTGTACGACCGTCACCACCACTAGGGGCTGATCCTTCATCCGCGACGCGGGTGAGATCCCGGATGAGTCATTCGCCGTGTTCTCCATAGCTGAATTAAGAGATAGAAAAATATCACACCGGCGAAGAAAAATGTTTGTGTATTCCGAAAATGTGTGTGGTTACTACGATAAACCGATAGAGATCCCTTTAACAGTCATGTTGCTTTTTATAGCACATTATGGCTATATATGCATGTGGTATTAAAAAAGTTTTCGAACTCGCTGTATTAAAACCTGAATTGATGACATCGAGGGTTATTGGCTTTCACCTCCCTGAAAGTTGTCTCCTTGCGAGGTAATAAAACGGTCCCAGCGAGCTCTGCCATTGCTAAAATGCTTGAGAAAGTCCTCGTTCAGGTCGTTCAGGAACAAGGCTTGTCTCTTCCTGAAGATTCTACCTGAAAAAAAAAAAGAATCCGTCCATCGAGATATATTGTTTGCTAAATAAAAATTCTGGACCATGCTGACAAGACTGGTAAGCACATAATGTGTGATAGGCCTTCCCGGGAAGCAGAGAAGGGCGTCTGAACGGCACCGCCTACCGAAGATCCGCTCTCACTCAAGCCCGTCACCGTACGACCGAGAGAACCGACCGTTTTGCATCTCTTGCGATCTCTTAGGACCAGCGTCCGCTGAAGCGCAGCCGGTCCTAAGAGATCGCGGCGCGCAAATGGCTTCGTCTCTCTCGGTCGTGCTCCATCGCACACGAACGCTTGAATAGCTCGGTACGACATGAGATCACGCCTCATGATCACGAAAGGTCATGAAGCGCGCGACCACGCCATCGCGCGCCGAGCAAGTACTTCGCTTTGCGTGACTCGACCATCAACCCTAGATAGCACGGTCGGTAAAGAGCCGATCTTCGATTCTGTATGATCGGCTGATAACGTACAGATTACTCGTGAAAATCGCCTGTATAACATTTTAATTTAAAAAATCAGGAGTACATGAAGGGTCAGAGACGAAAACCATGTTCTTCTGAACCAGAACTTGTATCCATGAGGCCTTGGCAGATGGGCTGCCTCTTTTTCTTCTTTTTGTTCGCTCGTCAGACTGCGTGGTTCGGATTTGGCGAAGATTCGTCTCGTGATTAGTTTTTTTTTGTCCTTAAACACATTTTTGGCTGAACCGTGACTAATATCGAGTCGTTCACAAATATCCGAAATGCTGATCCGACGGCTTTCATAAATTAGCAGTCAGATGTTTTCAACATTATCATTAGTTACGCTTGCCGAAGGGCTTTCTGGTCATTGTCTTCGGTCGATTCTTGACGCGACTTAAAACGTTCATGCGACTCATAGATGTGTGTTCATCGTAGAACATCAGTAACCAAATGCTTGTTGAAGCAGTCTCTTGGTGTCTGATGTGCTCTTTCCGATATTTACTCAAGATTTAGTGCACCCACTTTGCTCACGTTTTTTGTTAAAACGCGAGAAAGTTTTGAAATATTTTTTTTTCTAAACAGAAAAGCTCAGCTCAGAACCACTTTCGTTTCCTAGATTTAAGTATGGTATACTGACTGGCAAATGCGACAGAAAGCGTATTGAAAAAAAAAAAGCTTCTGCGAGTAAGACAGCAGGGCCAGTTGCCTGCACTTGGTGCGTTTTCGTGGACGCTGCGCAACACCTCCTAGATAAGAAAGCCTAAGGGCTGAATTTTCCTGCATCACTAAAGAAGACCACCGAAGGGCAGAGAATGGACACGACTGGGGCGTCAGCGTTCTGCTAGGAGTCGTGTTCTCACTGATTTGACACCAGTTCCAGCTGAACACTGACGCCGTACAGTGGTGTCCAATCTCTGGCCTACGGTGGCCTTTTTTAGTGACGCGGGAAAATTCAGCCCTTAGGCTTTCTTGTCTAGGAAGTGTTGCCTCACGTCACCTGTTCAAGGGGGAGGGGGAGAAGGTGGAGGGCGGGGCTTGGAAATTTACTGCGGGGTGACTTATGCACTAGAATTTAGTCGGGTGTCAGATTTGCTAAGCTGATGAAGAGTAATCAAATCTAGAAGCCGGCTAAAGGCTAGCACGAGAATCACTGAGCCTGGTTTTCCTAAGCCTCGGCGCCCGTCCGCCCTCCTTCCCCATCTCCCCTCGTAAACCATGCGATGTGACGTCCATAAATATGCGCCAAGGTGCCGGAATTGACCTTGTTTTACTTCCCAAGCTTTCTTTTTTTAAATAATTGCGTGCAAGGAAGGATTGCGTAGAGTCGCGCCGCGTTACATGCGTTTTGTGCATCGAAACGACTTTGTTAAGATTGATGCCAAACTGATATTTTGTTTATTACTTCCACGACCAGCTTCTAAGAAATCAAAAAACAAAATTATAAGTGCTGCAATCAAACTTCAACCGGATTTCCGCATTCCGGAGAATTTGTCGGCAATGTTTGCTTCAAGGTAAAGGTTATCTATTGTTCATTCTTTTACAAGAGTATACATCGAGGCGTTGCAGCACATGTGTAATTTCTGCAACGCAGAACGCCCGTTTCTTCATCTTTTTATTGGTACTTTTTTGTACGAAAATATATTGCACATGGACCGTAAGTTTTGAACAGTGTTCCTTGCAGTGCACTGTCGAATTTATGAGCTGCGTTTTAGTTTTGCAATGCCACGCTCAATCACGTTTCTCATGAACGCTAAGCTATCACAAGCGACTACATTAGTCAATATAAATATGAGAGAGAATACAAGACATAAAGGTCGAAGGCACAAATTTTTGCGTTTTAATTGGTCAAGGAAGGCGCCAGCTGCAACTGTATTTTGTTGATTTCAGATTGTTTTCCCTTTCAAACGCTCTGCTGCGCATGTAAACAGACGCTTACAGATGCACGCATACGACTGTGGTTAGCACATAACCAAATCTACAGCACCGCTTTATGCCAGAATTACACCATCAGGTCTTGTGTGTCTTGTGGAAGCACTGGAGCCCCCTGGCCGATAAGAACATGCCTGTACCGCGTGATTTATATCAGACCAGTTTTACTATAATTACTTATGAATGAAACCTTTTACGCAAAGATAATCCCTAATCTATTTTTATTACCGTTTGTCTCTAATTCGATACTGTCGATATGCCTATTGTTGCGCATTTAAATCAAAGGATTACCAACCAAGACAGATTTATACAAGGCTGAACACGAGCAAAAAGAAGTTCTCTTCTGAGCAAATCGGATCTTTGAGCTTTATTCCTACCTTCCACTTGGTTCGTCAGCTACGTAGCGTCTTAATGCAATTAAAATCAGAACGCAAAAAAGACACGAAAACTAGAAAGTAATTTGTCCTATTGCAATCAAGTCAAAACGCAAAAGTAAAAAGCAAAAAATTTTAACAGACTAAACAAATCAAGTTGTTTTGTTCTAGTATAGGACAGCAATAAAAGTTAAACTGTGCTTTACATTCACAGAAGTTCTTTCTTCCGTATAGTTATCAGTGGATGGACAAATTGGTCAATCAATGTGCCACGCTTAAAAATATACTTAGTGGTTCAAAGAATCACCATTTTCTAGGTACAGTGTAGGGTTTGTTTCTGAACAGCCATCAGGAGGAGGACATTCTAAAGGCATTTTATGAAGGCAGACTCTCTGTGGCCGTTGTATTACCTCGCCGTTGTATTACCTTGCCGATAAAACTTCAGGTCATCAATTAAACAGTCCTGTTTTAGAGGTTCATTTGTATCGTCCTGTCATTTTATCTGAATACAGCCAAAGGTCCCGTTTTCGTGTGAACTTGCTTGCGAAATCAGCACCAGTAGAGTGGAAGAAAAAAAAAGATTACTCGTGACGGTGTATTAGAACATATATAGTATAGAAAGCGTTTTGGCACTTCATTTTCCAATACGTTTTGTTCGCAGAGACGTGTGTACGGTGCACTTTTGTATAATTATTACATTTGTCATGTTTAGGTTTGGCAGAATAGGTAAGAAAAGTGCTTGTGAACTCAACTATACTCAACGAAACCGCCCTTAAGAGTGCGCATATCCACGTTAAACTGAAATGTAGCAGAGCTTCCTTTCTTTGTTCCCCTCCCCTCCCCATTTCCCTCCCCCTACACTTTCCCTTGATGTCCCGTTTTCAATTCTGAGGAGTATGGTCACCCTAACCATGACTAATCTTGTGTTTTTCAGAAATGTCCGCGATGCTACTCCGAGCTTCTTTCATAAATTAACATGCTGATGTTTTTATCATTCTCATTTGTTATGCTTGCTGAAGGACGCCCTGTTGTTAGTTGTCTTTCATGGATTCTTGACGTGGCTAGAAATGTCCATGCGACTCACAAATTTGTGTTTCTCCTTGAACACGACCACCGAAGGCTTGCCGTAGCGGTTTCTGAATTTCTTATGTGTTCTTCCCGATATTTCCTTAATATTTGATGCGCCCACGCTGCTCAATGTTTGCATTATTTTTACCTTGTGAGAAAATTGTGAAATTACTTTTTATACAAAGAAGCGCAACTGGGAACCACTTTCGCTTCATACAGTTAATTTTGAGCATACTAACTGGCAAGCCGGGAAGCGTATTCGGAAAAGATTGTGGAGTAAGACGACAGTGCCAATTCCAGCACTTGGCACGTTTGCATGGACGTCACGTCGCCTAGTTTACGAGGAAGGGGGGGAGAGGAGGAGGGGGGCGAGGATTGGGAAAGCACTGCCGAGGGATTCACGCGCTAGCCTTTAGCCGGCTTTCAGGTTTGCTTGCCTAATAGAGCTTGTGGTCGGTTTGCCTTGCTGCATACCCGACCGGAGGAATAACACGGAGCCAAAGGTTTCAACAACAAGAGACTACATTTAATGGGACATGGACGAGACGATGAAGAATAATAGCAGAAGAGCAGAGAGCACCGGTGGCCCCTGAGTCCATGCAGCGACTCCCTGTGCGCCGTCTCACAATCCCGCCTTAACAAGGCGGCGCACTGCGATCTGCGCGTGGCCGACTTGATTTCGCCACCCCCGCGGGAAAGTTCGCCACCTGTGCCCCGCAGTCGGGCAACTGGGCTGAAGAGCCGCCAGGGTGCCCACAAGCGTAATCAAATATGGGAGCCCGGCTAAAGGCTATCGCTCGTGAATCACTGAGCCGTGCTTACTCTCAGCCTCCGGGCCTCCCCCCCCCCCGCCCCTTCACTCCATTTCCCTTGTGAGAGGTATGCAAACTGGCGCCGTGGTCCGTGAGACGTTCATCGGTACGTCAAAAAGCTGGACTCCCGTTTTTCAGTTTGAAAACGTCAACCAGCCATGGCAAGCTGAGGTCAGTCGAAGAGGGGGAAGCGATGTGACTGAACCTGTCTGTCCACCTGCTCGGTGCGTTTCTCGCTGCATCTGGCAGTCCGGCCGGTCACCCCATCGCGACTCTTGACTGCACGCAAGCCCTGCCGACCTCCTCCGCACCCCCGCTCACGAACGTGATCGGTAGCATCCAGTGCTTTCGTCATGGAACACGTCATGGGGCGGGACACCGTAGCTCGCCGGGGTATGTCGTGTCGAGTAGTGGCAACGAATGAAGTCTGTCATTAAAAAACGTTTTCAACAACAACATCCCCGGCTTTGCCGTGAACTTTCTCCGGCTCGCCACGGACAACGGCTCCAGATTGCATACCCCATATCGCAGCTCCCCAGGCCCTATGTTTCTTTTTTTCCAATGACAACTTTTTGGTCTGATTGCTCAGCAACCACCAGACAAATAGACTTTCCTGGAATGGTTTTATTAAAAAGATAATTAAAAACAATATTTGTACGGCGGTCACACGTTTCCCGGTTTTGGAGCTAGGGATTTTCTGCAAGAGCTTAAATCTAAACTTTGCCCCTTTTTCAGCCTGCCTTTCATGGGCAGTTCTGAAGAAAACAGAGGCACTAATAGATTTCCGGACAACGCGTTGCGAAAGGTAATTTCTTCCTCAACATGTCTCCAGTAAGATCTTCGTTCCATGTATTTCATGTATAGGGAAATAAAGAAGGCAGCACCCGCAGTGCTACCTGGATTTGTAAAATATCCCTATCTTAGGTCTAATTCAGCTGCGATAACCTCTTAATACATGCAATGTGACGTCCATGAAAACGCGCCAAGTGCCAGAATTAGCCATGTAGTCTAGCGTTTCGGAATGACCTGTCGGGAAGGACGACATGGAGTCGCACTGCGGTACTGCGTTTTGTTCCAGTTCAGTGCTGTTATTTTTGGAACTTTTTGTTTTCACTTCGCATTCGGATGAAAAGATTTTGGATAACGTACCAAACGATATTTCGTTTTACTACTCGCAAAATCCCCCACTAACCAGCCTCTAAAGAAATAAAAAGAAAAAGTATAAATCCGGAAAATAAAACTTAAAATGTGGCCACTCCGGATCATCTGTTCAGAGTAAACATTAAGCGTTGCAACACATGTGTACTTGTTGCAACGCATAACGGCGTTTTCTGTTTTTTGTTTTTTTTGAAGTGCGTTGCTTTTGTTACCAAAATAGTGTTTCTGGCCTTCAAGTTTTGAACAGCGCCTCTTGCGTGCATTATCGAACATTTGTGTAGCATTTTAATTATGCATCGTCACGCTCATTCACTTTGCTCATGAGCTAAGCTATCACGAACGATTTTACGTTTTGATGGGACCTGGCTGCAACTGTATTTTGTTGATTTCAATTTATTTTTATTCATTAAAATGCCGTGCTAGCGCACTTACAAACAGACGCTCCAATAAACAAATCATAACCTTTACCTAAAAAGTATAGGTTCAGGCGTAGCCAGAGGGGGGGGACCTCATGGGGCCGGCTCCCTCCTCGAATCTTCCATTTTGCTGGGACTCTCACCCCCTCCCCTCAACGCACTTATACAGCACGCTGGCATAACGCCCCCCCCCCTCCCGAAACGAAATCCTGGCTACGTGCCTGTATAGGTTACATATGTTCTCACATGTTAATTGGATACAAACCCTGTACTTGGCTAATAAGTCCTAAAACCTGGCAGAAAACGCAGCCAAATTGTTGCCGAGGTGCTAGCGGCTTTTGGAGGCGGCCGAAGTTCTCACGTACTAGAAATAAAATGTTGTTATAGTCACCTGGTGCTCAGGCCACCCTTATCGAAAGGAATCGCCAAAGAGAACATCATGGTGCTGTTTGATATAAAGACTCGTTTGTTAGTTCGTTTTTATTCAGGTTGCGGAACCAAATGAAAAGCTTTTGGACAAAGCAACCTTTTGTTTTATTTTATACGTAAAAGATCCAACCTTCGACCCAAATCCACACAATTGAATTACACATGGTGTTTTCTTACAGTGAAAGCTTCCCTTGACGCCCATGAGTTCGTTGACAGTTGCTCTTTTTTATAGCTGCTAAATTCATTGCTGGTACATAATTGCATATGTATATATATATATGCATGGAATAAGGTAGCATTACTTTCTTTTACCGCACGTTGTTTCATTGTAGATATAATACTTTGGAATCTCTGCAAGGCCAGTCTCTTTCACTTTTTCGTTGTAAATAGAATGGCAAGTCTCGTTTACCCCTGTTATATTCGTCGTTCCAATTAACCACACCTGAAAAGCTGAAATAAAAGTGTTTTTCGCCGTGAATGTACATAGGGAGTTGTATAATAGTGCACTAAATTTTAGCAACACGTTCCCTAATGCGTGCTGAAAACGAAACACTTCTACGATAACTTTGGTGCAGACTTCGCCAGAGAGCTTTCAAATGGCGTTCCACCCCCTCCCCTTTTCCCCAAAAAAAGAAAGAAAGTAAACTCAAGCTATTGCAATGCCAGCAAGACACCCTGCTGTAGTCACAGATTTTACTGTGCACGCGAACTACTTATATAACTAAATAAATAAACCAAGCATTTGCTCTAAATAACATTCTAAATTTGTTTGAATATGAGGATACGACGCGAGCGGTCGTCTGGTCGAGTCCGCTCACGTCAAGAGGGAGTTTTAGCGAGTCGTATTCACACAAACGGTTCGTCCTCGAACGCATCGGCGACGCCACTGCGCATGCGCGCGCGAGTCATTGGGAGCCTGGGGAGGCTCTTCTCGTTCGTTTCTCCCACTTCGGCCACTAGAGTTGTCTCCGGAACGCTGCCATAACCGTTCACGACTCGGGTAAATAAAAGAGCTTTAGGCTTAGGACAGCGGGAGGCGATTTGCCAAGCTGTTACTCTGCTTCGTTTGAGAGGTTGAATTAAATCATTTCGAGGACGTCTCACAATGGTAACCGATCGCGAATGCTGTAAACTGCGTATTCTAGTAACATTTTTTTGCGATCTGCGGGCTGACTAGCTGCCATTGGCGGCCGCGAGCAGACGAAATGATTTTATTCGACGGCACACAACGTGAACGATATCGTTCAAGTTCAAGTTGGCGGAGACACACCACCTGCCTTTGCTGCCGTTCAGACAATGTTTCCTCTATCTAGCTTTCAGGTCTTGAAATTCAGACCGGAAATGTTACGTCGGTCAGTCTTGTTTACATCAGTCGTGCGCCGCGAACCACGAGCTGCCACGGTTTTGCACGCTGCAGAATGTTTCACATGTTTACTAGAAGATAACGCTGACGGTCAAACGTAATCATCATCATCGTTTACACGGTTGCGGCAGTACTACGGTTCGCTAGAATATGGTAACTTTCACGTGCAGTTTCACGGAACGAACCAGCTGCACCGTTCATGATTTCGGGACCGTGAGCTCCAAAAACGACTCGCTAAAACTCCCTAATGTCCTTGGATCACATCGACACGACCACGCGTCGCCTCAGCATGAGCGGTCTCGCATTGTCACGAGTGACAATTAAGGAGGCGACGAATGACTGAAGGAAAACAACGTTTTATTTGGGCGTACTTGCGCCCAAAGGCAAAATTAAAAAAGCTAACATTGCAGGCGTCGATAGCGGCGTAACAGCAGGCTCAATCGCTGGGGTGAGACTAACTCCGAACGGCGCGGCTTGTTTTGAGCCTTTCCTGGGAGCCTAGAACATTCTACCTCTTTTCTTTCTGTAAGTGTACATTCTGAGTATGAACAAGCAAAACGGCTTTCCACCGTTCTAGAATCTTCTACTTGCAAAAAGAGACAAAGAAACGACAAGCGGTAGTGGAATTCGAACCCCGGCCATCTGCGTGGAAGCCAAGCGCGCTCTTACTTGGCTATATGGTAGAAAGTTGGGCGAGTTGGTAACACTAGGTAACACATGTTTAACGAAAAGTAAAACAGCGCCAAAAACGGAGGACAAGAAGACAAAGTGCACAAACAGAGCGTTGACTCTCAACTGATCTAATGGAAGAAGACACACATTGACAAGCATCACGGATCGCTGAGAAAAAAACAAATTTTGTCACCGCCCCCTGTACGTGTCAAACATGCTCAAGAATGCACTCCTTGTCAAATAATGCGTTAAAGAGGCCAAACTGACGCACCCATCTTTTTGCTTCGGAATATAAAAAGCCTTCTTAACTTAATCTAGTCATCTGTTGATTATGTCGCCCTAGAATACTCGTTTTATCAAGAACGGGTTTGCAACCATACTAAGCACAGTGTGCCACCAAGTTACCTGCTGGCGATGATCTAACCGATAGAGCATGCTTCTTTACCTTCTCGTTCACACATCTGCCGGTCATCTCCGGTATAAGCATTGCAACGGTAGACTGAATTTAATGTTGATAACCACACTCGACAGCAGCACGGCACGTACGTAGATTGCCCTGTGGTTCTTCCTCCACACACAGGGCCCATTTAACCCCTACTCCCCTGACGACTTCTTAGCAGATAAAGACGCCCTAACTTCTTCGAGAGGCGCCGGAAAAGACCACTGGCACTCCATGACGTTGCGTCACTTTTTTGAGGCTGTGCGACACCTTATGCACATGCAGGCAAAACCATAGGTACTCTTTTTCGGCCTTTCCCTGCGAGCCTAACACGGGTCACGAAGCCCCCGTACTGCGGCCTTCTGCAACACATGTCAGCAAGCCATCTGGGTAGCCACCGGGCCCTGAAGCCGAGCAGC
>JAZHYW010034064.1:0-34676 GCA_037355805.1 Ixodes ricinus | reverse complement strand
GTGACTATAAAAAAGTTCTTCGCAACAGTATAAACAGATCCTTCGTGCTCTAACAAGTCATCATTCGAAAACTAGTGGTCATGCGATGTTCAATTTTTAGTTTTGCAGTATCTGCCACTTTCCATTGAAGAAGAACTTCTTATGAAATGTTCGGGTAAAAAAAAATGTCGCGAAGTAATGAGATCTGAGAGATAGGTCGTTAGGGTTTTTCACAATATATCTCACCTATTTTGTAAATAAAAAACAGCTCCATTCAATAATTAAACGTGAACGAGCTCTATCTCCTAGACATTGTTGGACATAAAGAGCTCATTCCGGCTCTGCTGAAGGTCACTAAAAAAAGCCCGAGACTTAATTAGGAGGTTTGCAATCGCTTTACATTGTGTTAATATATTGTGAAATATAGCGTGAACAACAAAAGTGACAAAAGAAAAACAAAGGGAGCGTGGTGATGACGGCGAAAAGTATAACGGAATCTTGCATTTCATTTACAATGGCCTTAGAAACACAAAAAGTTGATTAGTAGAAAGACGTGCGGCAACACAAGATGCAAGGGAATGAAAAACAAAGAATTAAGAACATAAAATTGCTCCTCAATAAACGTTGGGGAGAACGAATCGGCGTCGCCCTTCGGCTGCAGGTCGACCTTCTAAATTAGCCAGTCCGACATTTTATCCGGTGACGCTTGCAAAGTTTAACACCTCCAAAAAAATTATTTCTCAATGTCGCGGCTCGTTTATGTGGACACTTTCGTGCATCATCGACCATGTTGGAATAAAAATTGTCAAACTGCCCAACTTTGAATTTATCGCATGAAATAATAAAGCAAGCATAAAGCAAACTTGCTAATAGTAAGTGCTGTGAGCAATTTTAAAGAACATTTGAAACAAACTGAAGCGTCATTTACTCAATAGAATTTGTATTTTCCTAGATAACTTCTACATTGCAAGGCTTAAAGAAAAGTTACCTGTTCATGCGAGCTGGTAATACGGACGGGAATAAGCTGAGCCAGTTGGTTATACATTGACGAAGAACCAGCTGAACATACATTTATACGAATATTCATACAAATGATAGCAGTAAAAAAATGTCCAAGCTGCTATTAACTGTTTATTAACATCGCGCTCTTACAACCCAAAAAAATCTGAGGTCCACGAGCTTGCCTCGACATAGTGACGTTGCTTCCCGTGTGTACGCTGCTCATTGGCCAACTGTCCCAAGCTGCTTGCGCGTGATAACTCGTCCTCCCCCTCGGTGAGGTGGCTCCCTCCTGTGTTCAAGATGTGAACTTGTCTGCTCAAACAACCGCTGGACTACCAATTGGAGAGTTCACTTTACCAGCTGCTTTAATGGTAAACGTCTTCTTCAACAAGTTTAGTTCTTTTTTCCTGCTTCATTTGTTTCTGTATTATTAACTATGTGCCTTATCCTCTTATTTCTAATTATAAAAAGGGCTATAGCTTTTCAACAATATTGTATCCCTGTTGTATAGCAAAACTGATGGGGAACTAACCCAATTTTTCTTCTCTTCTATAGCCAGAGAATCCAACATCCCACGTGCGAGCTTGTTTCTGCAACGTCCTAAGATAGTGACGTGATTGTGCTTGGCCTTGCACGTGCATTCACGACAATGATCGGTAGATGTCTCGCTGTGTCAAGCTTTTGAGATAATTTGCCTTCCCGTGTTTTTTCGTCAGTGCACCTCCCCGTTTGTCCGGTGCAGCAACGCCCGCATGTTAAGGGAACGTGGTAGATAATATATTAAGGGTGCAGGCGAGCTGGTGAATGTTAACCATGTTGAATAAACCTGAGACTGGGGCAGAAATGAACATATATGTCGAAGGAACAGAAAAGGACAGGACGACGTCTCAAACTCAACTCAGAGCTGAGTTTGAGACGTCGTGCAAGTGGTGTGCTCGGTGCCGAATAAAGCACATCAAATATGCTTTATTCCGCACCGGGCATACCACTTGCACGTCTTGTCGGCTCGCAATTTTTTTTTTTTAATTTGTGGGTGACCCCAAGATTATATGGGACAACCGCAAAAGGTTTTCGCGTCTTCTTTTTTTTTTTCCTATGACGCCTTTTTGGACATTTGTTTTATTGACGCTAAAAGTCAAATTTGGGGGTTTTACGTGCCAAACCTACGACGGGCATCTGGCACGCCCCAGCGGAGGACTGAGGATTAATTTGGACCACCTGGGGATCTTTTGACGTGCAACCGAAAGCTCAGTTACACGGCGCCTTCTCCGCAATAAGCCTCCGTCAGATTGCGGGCACCTCGGCCGGGATTCGAACCCGCCACATGGGGATCCGTAGTTTTATTGACGCTGTGGCATATTCTTTCAGACATGGAGGCCAGTACGTATTTTGGGTAGCCAGCTTCTTAAAGTCGGATTTCTTGTGTGTCAAAACTTCGTGTGATTTGGTGTTCACGTGACTTTTTGAGGCTGGCAAAAACAGGGCTGTGAGGCCTATCTCGCTCCTTAACATTTTTTTAAATGTTCATACTTAAACGGAAGGAAGCCTTTACCTGACCTGGCTTTTGGTATCTTCAACAAACATGCCTTTCTGTGAACTCTAAAGCCAAACCACAACTTTTGTGAGTTTTTTTTTTTGTATTATTTTATGGAAGGCTCATACGTGAAGGTGAGCCCCATGCAACTTTGTTGAAAACTTCGCACGATGGTATGGAGTATATTTGTCAACCTCCATAGTACAAAAAAATTAGGAAACCGTCCACACACCTGAATATTGCCGCGATTTTTGAGACTTTTTAGGCTTTCTTGAGTGGCCAGTACACATGCACTGCGAGACATCGCGCTGAGAAAGGGAGCCACTTGTGAACCAATACAAACGCCGCTTTTTTCCACGTAGGAGTGACCCTGCTGTGATAGAACCTTTGCTGACAAGTAGAAGCGTAGAAGTTCCAAGAAGGTGTTCAAGGGCATGCCCACCGCGTTCTGAAACGACAGGAGGTACTGGGCTTCAATGGGAGATTGGAGAACTTGAAGAGGCATGTGTGTGGGATTGAGTCACACAAAAATTAAAAGAATTAAAAAAATTGAAGTCAAGAAAATATTGCGAGATCGATAATTAAAAGAAAAGATTGATAATTCAAAAGATTAATAAAACATTATTACTTAAAAAGGCATTAGTTAAGAAGATTGCGAGCCGGCACAAATAAAACTATTAATGCCCAATTTCGAGCCGGCTAGAAAATCAAACGAATTTATAAAAATATCGACATTTAAAAAGAGTGTAATTAAAATATTGCGAACCAACAATACGTGCAAATTGTATACTTGGCGCCGAATAAAGCATATTCGATGTGTCGCAAGGTGAACCAGGCACGAGTCAACATAAAATATATACGTGTCACAGGTCATAGGACAATGTACGCCCCGTGCGAGAAGGAATGGATCTACAACATCCCCTAACCTGCCGGCGTTGCTACAACCAAAAGGGGGTGATTTATCAAGGAAAGAACACAGGAACATGAAAATAATCATAAAAGCTTGACAACAACAGGACACCTAGCCGTCCATTGTCGTGATGGCACGCGCAACGCTAAGCTCAATGAAGTCACCATTTTAGGACCCCACAAAAACAAGCCCGCACGTGATATGTTGAGTCCCTGGCCATAAAAGAAAAGAAAGCGAATGGTGAGTTTCCCATCAATTTCGCCATACAATAGAGCAAATTTTCCTACAAGGCAACATCCCTTTCAATAATTAGAAACACGAGAAAAAGGCATATAGTTAATGAGGCAGAAACAAACAAAATAAAACTAGTTGAAGTAGTTTACCATTAAAGCAGATGGCAGTCCATTGCTGAAGTGAACTAGTGGAGGGTAGTGAGCTCAGCGAGCACTCGCGGCTGCCGCACTTCGTGTCGATGGCACGACAGGGTGCATCTAAAGAATGGGATGTTGTAGCGCGTTCTTCCCATAGCACTTGCTGTGCAACTGGCATTGTCGTCGTCGTCGTCGTCGTCCTTGCCGTCATAGTCGAATCGGCACTGTACTTCATTCGACAAAAGCGACGTAAAGCACGGGAGCAAGATCTCCACGGGAACCAGATCGCGCTCCCAATCCCCCAAGCCAAACCTGCGCGCCGACGTCCTTCGGAACGCTTGGATCCTCCAACCCATGTACAGCAGCAGCGCCCCATACATCCGGGACCTTTCCACGCTCTTCTTGGAATTCGAACGTAAAAAGAAACATGGGACACGGAAAAACACGTCAGACACGGACGTCTCATTTTGCGTTCGCATGCTAAGATGTTTTAACCAAAACGCTCTCTTAACTCTATGTCCTTTCCACGCTCCCTGCTTCACAGCAATGCATGGCGCGCGTCGGCTCCTGATCTTACTACCCCTACTCTAGTTCACTCTACCAGCGCTTGTTTGCACGTTCGTTTTCTTTTTTTTCTCCTCTGATTTGTATGAATGCTCCAAAAGTTGTATGTTCAACTGGTTCTTCCCAATGGTAATACGGTAACGTTACTAAAACATCATGCCGAGGGAAAAAATCAACATATGAAAATGACACACACCCACAGCCTTTCTGAGTGCCTTAGTCAGGGTGTGACAAGATGCTCAAGAAATATATTTGATAGAAATTACGTTATACCTGCGTCGTAAAGTATTTAGAGCACTACCGAAGCTTCTTTCACTGAACAATAAATTGAATTAGGTACAAGCACTTCGATATATAATCGAATTGCTTTTGAAGTAACTTCCATATTAGGCAGTTTGTATTGACTTCAGTGAGGACCATGTATATACAGTAGCGAAAGTCTGGTTTACAATATTGCTTTATTTACACACAGCCAAAGAAACTTATTGCCTATGGTATTTTATGCAGTTTAAGTTCAAAAAGTAGCACTTCACTCAATAATATATTAGAAGCAGGAAATCAAAAAGAGGTCGCTTCGCCGTCTTTTTTAGCGATATAATCGCATCGCTGAAAATCCCATCTTGTGCTGGCTTTACATTGCGCACCTTGGACGCATCGTTTTGCTAAATACCGTACGTCGCTTTATAAAAAGTTCACATGAAAGTGATTAGGAATACGCGAAGTATTGAGTCAATAACAAATCAACTCACGCATAGTAGGCTTGGCAGCTGCCGCGACTTATGCGAGTAAAATATTTTAGATATACCTCTAGTCAATGTCAAGTTAAGAACCCACTTGATGCTCCACGGGAAGATTTAAGCAGGAGAGAAAGCGAAGTGGGCAAGCCGCCCCTCCCTCCCCTGCAAAGGGCATATGCCCTTTTTTTGGTGGAATGAAAATCCTCGCTGTGAGTGATCAAAAGTATTTTGTTTGTCCGTGTATTATTTGCACGATATTTCGCCAATACAAAACCGGTGAAAAAATAACGGTACGTCAGTGCCTGCCTAATATGGAGCGATGGTACAAAGCTGGAAACGTGGCTGATAATAAGACAGATTTTCGGCCGGTACAGGCACGGCACTGCCAAGTATCACCCGGCTGCTTGGGAACGGAGATGATGACATCTGACCACTGTTTCGAACGATTATTTAAGTTAATTTTGTTCCGAGGACATTGAAGAGTACTTTTGTGGCACACCAGAGAAATGCCTAACTTTGGCTTGCCTTTAGGTTTTCTTCGACACTTTTGGCACAGATTTGCTACTCCAGTGTCGAAATAGAGAAATACCAATCTTTGGCATGTGCCGAATCCCCAAATTAGCATAAACTTTGGCAGTTATGGCTCTAGTATGATACTTTCTTTTGCGCTCTCGAGCGGTCCACAAAAAGCCAAACTTTGTCACGTCTACATTCCATAAGATTATGATTTACCTTGGCGATTACAACTCAAGTATGGCACTTAGGTTTGCACTACTGTGGCGGACCAGAGAAGCCAAGCTTTTGGACATTCTAAATCCCCCAATTAGGTTTTACTTCGTCAGTTATGGTTCAGTATGGCACCTACTTTGGCACTCCTGTGGGAACCGAAGCAAAACTTCGGCATTACCGGAATACCAAACAAGATTTTACTTTCGCAGATTTGGCCCAAGTATGGCACTTACTTTGGCACTCCTGTGGCGGACCAGGGAAAATCCAATCTTTGGCACGTCCGCGATTCCTAAATTTGAGTTTACTCCTCAGTTATGACCCAAGTATGGCACTTACCTTGGCACTCGTGTGGCGGACCAGAGAAAAGCCAAAACTTTGGCACATCCGAAAGCCCAAAATTAGGTTTTACTTTGGCAGTTATGGCTCAACTATGGCACTTACATTGGCACTACTAGGGTGGAGCGGAGAAAAGTAAAACTTTGGCACGTCCGGAATCCCGAAATTAGGCTTTATTTGGCAGGTATGACTCAAGTACGCCACTTGCTTTGGCACTCCTGTGGCAGACCAGAGAAAGCCAAACTTTGGCACGTCCGGAAAACCCAAATTAGGTTTTACTTTGGTGGTTATGGCTCAAGTATGCCACTTACTTTTGCAATCTTGTGGCAGAAAAGAAAAAAGCCTATCATTGGCACGTCCGGAATCCCCAAATTGGGCTTTACTTTAGCAGTTATGGCTCACGTATGATACTTTCTTTGGCACTCCTGTGGCAGACCAGTGAAAAGTCAAACCTTTGCGTTCCCGGAATCCCAGATTAGGATTTACTTTGTCGGTTATGGCTCAAGTATGGTGCTTGCTTTGACACTTCTGTGGCGGACCAGACAAAAGCCAATCGTTGGCACGTCCAGAATCCACAAATTATGTTTTTCTTCGGCAGTTAGGATGTATGGCACTTACTTTTGCACTCCTGTGACAAAACATTAGAAAAAAACACTTTTCACCGTCCGAAATCTTTAAATTAGGTTTTACTTTGTCAGTTATGGCTCACGTATGGCACTTGCTTCGACACTCCTGTGGCGGACCCGAAAAGAACAAATTTGGCACGTCCGGAATCCCCAAATTGGGTTTTACTTTGGCAGTTAAGGCTCAAGAATGGCACTTACTTTGACACTTCTGTGGTGGAACAAAATGCAAACCTTTGGCACGTCTGGAATCACCAAACGAGGTTTTACGCTGGCAGTTATGGCTCAAGTATGGCACTTTGGCACTCTCTGTGGCAAACCAGAGAAAAGCCAAACTTTGGAACGTTTGGAGTCACAAATTATTTTTTACTTTGGTTATGGCTCAAGTACGGCACTTAATTTTTGCACTCCTGTGGCAGACCAAAGAAAAGTCAAACTCTAACATTTCCGGAATCCCCAAATAAGGATTGATTTTAACAGTTATGACTAATGTAAGGCCCTTACTTTTGCACTCCTGTGGTGGACAAGAGAAACTCGAACTTTGGCACGCCCAAAATCACCAAATTAGATTTTACTTTGTCATACATAATGGAATAAAACAGCGCAAAGATACAAAAAAGAAGAGACAAACCAGACAGGACAGAGCGCTGACTCGCAACTAAAGCTTCTTTACTCAAAGAAAAAGAAAAAGAGAAAAAAACACACGTTACTCCACGCAGTCGCACGCGCACATTTTCATCCCATGGTAGCTGACTACGGCACGCGTTGGACCCTCATTGTCAACCTCAGGAATTCCAGCTCCTTGCCAGACAACGCCACTAGATGCTGCGCTGATACTCTTTTCACTTATACTCTGGATCTGTAAGGCCTCCAGCACCTCGCGTGTCTCTTTGTCCCTCTGTCGTCCCAAGATGGTGGTGGCACTAAAAAACGGCTCGCACAGGCACCCTTTGCAGTGAACCGATAGGTGTCCTCCCACTGCTGCTCCGAGGGAGTACCTGTGTTCGCGGAGCCTTTCATTCAGGCAACGTCCCATTTGTCCCACGTAGGTGCGCCCGCACGAGAGGGGATGCTGTAGACTACTCCCGTGACACATGGGACGAACGGCCTCACGTGCTTCTTACTACACTTGTTCCTTGCGATTCCCTCTGCCTTCTCATTAACTCTGTGGGGGATCTGGCTCATTTTTTGTGGTGCTGAGAAAACCACTTGGATTCTATGTCCGTTTCCAACATTTTTTGTAAATTGTAAGAAATCCTGTGTAAGTACGGGATAACTACAGGTCGCTGGCGTTCCACATCCCGTTGTGTGGACTGGCTACCCTTTACTTTCTTCAGCAGTGTGCTTGCCGACGTCTGAAAGTAGTTTCGGTTGGATAGCCAGCTTTCTCTCAGTCTGTCACTCTGTAGCCTGAAGCTGTCCCCAGAGTGTGGAGGCATGAGGTTTTGAGCGCTGAGCTCAGACACAATAGAACGATGCCCTCTTCACAACTTTTCGAGTGGGCCGACCTCCAGTCGAGGATGCCTTTCTTGGATCGTGGACGGTAGGTCCAGCAGACACGCGAGTCTCGTAGGCACAGAGAAAGGTTCAGGTACTGGAGTACCCTTCTTTTGGGACCTCAAAGGTAAACCTAAGGCCTTCCCCACACTTCTCGAATGTCGCCATCACTTTGTCAACCAGCGTTTCCAATAATGCAGATATTCTGAAAAACACCAAAAAGTCGTCTACGTAGCGGATTATCTTGATAACACTTGTGCCGCCTAGCTCTCTTTCAATGGCACAGTCCACTTCACCCAGGTAAATGTAACTTAAGGCGGAGGCTACGCATGAGCCGATACACACACCCGACTTTTGCCGGTAGCACCCTTCCCGCCACCCGACCACCATCGACTGCAAATAGAATAACAACAATTACAAAAAGCGTTTTAGGGACACTCCACTAGAACTTCTGAAAGCCAGCTCTCCATTGGCTTCGATGCACCCTTTCACTGCTTCCAGCAGTCTGTCGTGCGGCAAGGCGTAAAAAAAGATCTTCCACGTCTATACTGCAAGCGTGCCTCATCTCTAGACCCCCCGCCCGGATGTACTCTACAAGTTCCAAAGAATTGAAAACCCTAAAAGGGTCCTGATATTCAATGATGACAACTGTTTTCGTAGGTAGGAGGCCAATTGCATTTGCCACGATCCCCTTTCCGTGACAATGGCTCGAAAAGGGCAGCCTTCTTTATGCGTTAGCGCGCTGAAAAACACTTGCAGACAGGCACTTAGCCAGGATTTTGGTTCGGGGGCGGGGCCCGATCCTGACAAAATGCTGCATGAGGGTGATGGGGGAGAGGAGGCCCCAGCAAAATTAAAGGTTTGGGGGAGGGGGCCGGGCCCAATGGCCCCCTCCCCGTGACTAGGTGCCTGCTTGCAGATGTACATTCTCCGCTTTTCCTACTCTCCCCGCCAGCTGGTTTAAGGCCAGGCGATCACAAAGTCATTTTGCCCTGGCTCGAAGTTTCTTTAGATCCACATTGACCGGTCTGAACTTTTTTTCAATGGGCGCGTTTGCCTTTTTCATTGAACATGCCCTTTGGTAACACAAGAAACTAACCCTGATAACATAACACGTAGTTCAGTATCTACCATAAAATCCACCAAAGTGGTAATTGTACAAACCTGTCCTCTTCTTGGTAGTTGAAAGATGTCCACACGCTCGGAGATGCACCTTGGTCTGTCCCCTTCCACTGCCTTTTTCTCTACGTTCTTGGCCAGTGTTACCAACTCAGGAGGGCTCAGGACCGGCTCGAAGCTGAACTTCAGACCCAGCTCTAACGGCTTGCCAGTTTCTGGAGGAATCTTAGCATTTGCCCATGTTGTGTATGCGCCCGTCAACAGATTCATCAGGTCTTTCTTCTTTAGAAGGTGCGGCCGGATTCACTGCCACAGGTACTCCGTGGCATCCCTCGCTCTCTTGTTCATCTCATGGTAGAACCTTCGTGTAGGGTCAGGGTTTTTCTTTGCAGAGACACAGGCTACTGTCAGGAAGTCTCGGAAGAATCTCTCCTGGCGCCAGTATTCGGATCTTAAAACACGACACACCCTTTTTGTGTCCTTCCGCCGGAGCTACGAGGCCGAAAATCCCTTTCAGTTCAACAGGACATGTACCACATCGAATATGCCAAGAAGAAATCCTTGCAGTGCGCACGCACTGGGCTATTAGGTTAACGAGGACGCAAAGATTAGAAAAAGGAACAATAGAGCTGACAAGAGAAGAGCCCGATGCAAAAGAAATAAACTGTAATAAGGTTGATAGCTGGGCTAGTTGGTAATCGTTGTACATATATAAATAGAACAACGCAAAGATACAAAAGGGAAGAGACAAACCAGACGGGAAAGAGCGCTGACTCGCAACTAAAGCTTCTTTACTCAAAAAAGTAAGAAAAAATGAGAAATAAACAAACACACGTTACTCCACGTAATCGCAGGCGCACCTTTCACCCATGGTAGCTGACTACGGCACACATGCTGATCCCCATTGTCAACTTCAGCAATACCAGCTCCTTGAAATAAAAGAAAGAGCTGTACTTGCCAGACAACGTTTTCTTTGAGTAAAGAAGCTTTAGTTGCGAGTCAGCGCTCTGTCCTGTCAGGTTTCTTTTCCTTTTTGTATCTTTGTGCTGTTTTATACCATTATGTACAACGATTACCAACTAGCCCAGCTGTCAACCTTTTTACTTTGTCACTAATGGCTCGAATATGGCACTTACATCGGCCCTACTGTGGCAGACCGGAAAAAGCCAAACTTTGGCAAGTCCTGAATCCCCAAATTAGGTTTCACTTTGGACGTTATGGCTCAAGTATGGCCCTTATTTTGACATTCCTGAGGAGGAACAGAGAAAAGTAAAACTTTGGACGACCAGAATCCCCCAGTTAGGTTTTATATGGCAGTTAGTGGCTCGAGTATGGCACTTTGTCACTCTTGTGGTGGACCAGAAAAGAGCCAAACCGTGGCCCGTCTGGAATCCCCAAATAAGGTTTTACTTTTGCAGTTATGGCTCAAGTATGGCACTTACTTTTGCACCTGTGTGGCAGATCAGAGAAAAGCTCAAACTTTGTCATTACCGGAATCACCAACTTAGGTTTTACTTTGGCAGTTGTTGCTCACGTATGGCACTTACTTTGGCACTCGCGTGGCGAAATAGAGAGATACCAAACTTTGGCACGTCTGGAATCACCAAATTATGTTGTACTTTGGCAGTTATTGCTCACGTATGGCACTTTCTTCGGACCTTCTGTGGCGGACCAGAGAAAGGCCTAATTTGACACGTCCGGAATCCCTAAATTAGCTTGTATTTTGGCAGCTAAGGCTCAAGAATGGCAATTTACTTTGGACACTCCTGTGGCGGAACAAAATGAAGTAAAACTTTGGCACGTCTGGAGTCCCCAATTGAGGTTTTACTTTGGCAGTTGATGGCTCAAATATGGCACCTTGGCACTCATGTGGCGGACCAGAGAAAAGCCAAACTTTGGGCATGGCCGTAATCGACAAATTAGATTTTACTTCGGTAGTTATAGCTCAAGTATGGCAATTACTTTTGCACCCTGTGGCCAACGAGAAAAATCAAACTTAGCACGCCCGAAATCCTCAAATTAGGTTTTATTCTGTCAGTAATGGCTCAAGTATGGCACTTGCTTTGTCACTCCCTGTGGCAGACCTGAAAAAGCCGAACTTTGGCAAGTCCGGGATCCCCAAATTAGGTTTTACTTTTGCAGTTATGGCTCAAGGTGGCACTTACTTTGACACTCCATTGGCGGACCAGAAAAACGCTAAACTTTGGCATGTCCGGAATCGCCAAATTAGGTTTTACTTTGGCAGTTATGGCTCAAGTATGGCACTTATTTTGACACTTCTGTGGCGACCAGAGAAAAACGAAATTTTGGCACTCGTTTGGTGGACGAGAAACAATCCTTGACATGTCCAACGATCGCCCAACTAGGGCTAGAGTTGGGCAACGTAATTTGGCACTGACAAGCGTTATGAATCAAAACCTAACTGGCTCACGTTAGGTCTTTGGGTTTGCCAAACTTTCCCTCAAAGTTGGTCTTTTCTTGGCGTGCTACTGGTGTATATCTTTAATCCGCATCGTTGGTGATGTTGGCAGGACTCAATTTAACTGCGATAGATGACACTTTCATGTGTGGCAGCAGGTAAGATGAGACACTCCATTGTTTACCTCATTTACTCTGCGACTGATCGCAACGAAGAGGATTTCCATCTGGCGCCTTATTTCACATATACAAAATTTCTGGCTTTTAATACGTCATTTCTGTAGAACCTTTTATTTATAAAAGCCAGGAGAAAAGACGAAGTTCAGTGAGGCATCACGGCGGTTATTAATTACAAGAAAGTTATTAATTACAATACAATTAGTTGGCCTGAAAATTAATCAATTTTCATTATAAACTATGTGCCATAAAATTAATCGAATCATTGCTTCTTTATTTTATTTGACAACCTTTCGTGTTACACCAAAGCAACTCGCAAAGTATATCCAATGTGTAATTGTATGTTTGAGGGACGGTTGATTTCGACTAGACATGTAAAAGTTACTCAAAAAGTAATTAAGCTAAGCTATTGAGTATTGACGTCAAAAGTAATTGAGTAGAGTAGAAATTTCTCAAATAAAAAGTAATTGAGAAAATTACTAATTACCGTAAAAAAGTAGCGAATTACTTTGAGGTTACTTTATATGTTTCTATGGTAAAGGAGTACATAGGTTTTCATCTCTTGAGAAATTGTGCTAGCCAAATATGAATCGGTCTTGTTTTTTCACAGAACTGCTTTAATAGCTGGTTCTACTTCTGCGTGCCTAATTGTTTTTTTCACTTTCTTGTTTGTTTGGTCAATGATCTACTACGAACGTGTCATTTGTACTTTGAGGTTCTGCAATTGTCTGAGCTCGATTTTTAGATAGTGTTTGCTTGTTTACAGTGTTGCGTATAAGTACATCTAAAAAGTACTTAAGTAAAGTACAAAGCAATGAGAGGTTATGTACTCAAGTAAATTAGTAATTAAACTGGGTGCAATTTACTTGAAGATACGTATATAAATACAATATATTTCAGTAAAATGCAACCACTTTTAAACATTTTTTTGATGATGCCATCATTTTCTATACAGTAGTTTTTAACTGGTGGCATTGTCTAGGTAATCGGAGGCATCAGTTTTTTACGTGAATATAGCCAATATGCATTAGGTGAAGTCGCCGCAGACTAGTTGTTTTACTCTCGCTGACGAGCTATTTGACAACAATCAACTTATAGGGCACTTATTTCCATAGGTCTTACAGCAGCCATTACTTCACTCAGAGAAATGACCAGATGACGTTTCGATAAGAGCGCGTTTTCACACGACAATACCGCCATTTTTCATTTATTTTTTTTCAAATTCGGGGAATGTACACTCAGTCGGAGTTTACTTT
This sequence comes from Ixodes ricinus, assembly GCA_037355805.1. Classification (NCBI taxonomy): domain Eukaryota; kingdom Metazoa; phylum Arthropoda; class Arachnida; order Ixodida; family Ixodidae; genus Ixodes; species Ixodes ricinus. The sequence continues at coordinate 21,424 of JAZHYW010034064.1, read as the reverse complement.
TTCGGAATACACAAGTACATGTTCACAGAATTTACATCTGGTAATGCAGTCAATTTTTTAAGCAGTACTTTTAAGCATCATGCACACAGAGTACTTCCAACACTGCTTGGTTATTAATTTTTATATCAAAAGTTGGGGGAATTACTACAGATTTCTGAACGATCTTTGAATCTTTAAATATCTGCTTATTTTGAGTTTTTGGAGGAAATGCAACGCAAAGAGGTCACCTTTGTGTTGCCCTTTAGCACGCGATTCTTTGAGTACAGCACAAACTACGGTAGCACCAGATGAGCTTTCCAGAGCAGGTGCTGCATTTTGTTGCTTCCTTGAGTGAGGATGCAATGTGTGCACTTCCTGCAGTGGGCGAGAGTTTCTACGTTGGGGAAAGCGGAGTCCAGCCCTTTCTTCAAATGAATCAAGTCTGATGGAGCTTTGGGACGTAAAGGAACGCTTAGTCTTAGCGCTAATTCCGCAGTTACTCGGCCTCGTTGCGTCCTATCTGTCTGGCTCCCCGCGCCTCGTGGCAGTGTTGTTGCGGGGGGGGGTGGGGTAGGGCTTGTATACCGGAGGGTTTCGCTTCTCCAAACCATTTTCCCTCTCTTCCTACGCCACATGCTCCTCTTTGTAAATATCAGCTGATCTTCCAACATCTCCTTTGTGCAGGAACGTTTGTTGATAGAAGAAACAACCACTAAAATTCGAAAGTTATTTTGTAACTTGAGCAGAAGTTACCAAAAAAGCAACTAAAGCAAAATACTAATTACCGAAATGAACATTCTAATCTCCAAAGTTACTTAAATCCGACTAGAAAAGCAGTTCCAACTACAGTAACTTCAGTAGAGCAGTTGGAACTACTAACAAGTCTGATTGTCGACATCAAGAATTTCACATACAAATGGCAAAGTTCCTACACCTAACGTTTATTTTAGGGTAATAGCTTTGAGGAGTGATGGATCAATAAAGTTTTAAACAATCTGAGCATGGTGCTTGTGAGAAATTAATTTTCCAAGCTGTTCAACCAATACCATTACTTAATCAATTCAACATGCGACGCTGCACTTGAGTGCGTGCAGGCACGCTCAGCGAAAAACAATTGAGTGCGGCACGCCACGTCATGCAAAACCGACAGCTGATAGGCGCGGTTCGCCTATGGTTGCTGCATATATCGCTCTAAATAAGGTTGTTTTTTTACTTAATGTTATTGGCAGTGAGACCAAGATGAGGTACCAATGGAGTCTGAGCACATACTTGAAGAGAAGGATGCCTTTGACCAGCGAATAACCACTTTATCTTCTTTTTTCTCACCAACCTTATCAGAACCAAAACGTCACATCATCTGTATGAAGCTTTCGCCCTAAAGGAATATTGAAGCTTAGAAGCCCTTCTGCGCTAGCTACATGCGAACAATAGTAAACGTGATTACAGCATTGTTGACAAAACAAAGACACCCGACAGTATACTAAGACCACCCACATCAGCTTGTACCCACGATACTGCACTGGAAGAGCAGAGCACTACAATAAAACTCTCTGATTTATCTTTGTATATACAAGGGGTTCACATCCCCATATTGGCTCTCTCCGGAGGCAAAGCCTTCAGATAACCGTTCAATATCAAGATGCAAGGTCTACTGCAATCCTTCAATCACGACATTTCCGAATGAATGTAGCTATCGTATATCTCGCCAAGATACCCCAGTGTCGACTTACAACTGACTAATTAAATACTGCGCTGATGTTGGATCCGTTGCTGTAAAAAAAATCATTTAAGAACTTCCATCACAGTTATATATCTACCGGGCAGAGACTATGACATGCTGGACGCTTTGCGAAATTGGTGCAAGCAGCATAAACCTGGTTTGATAGTGTGTGGTGATTTCAACAACACGATACGCTTTGGGAAGCGAATCAATTGACAACCAAGTGCGAAGGCTTGAAAGATTATTTTTGGCATGTGAACTCTGTAGCCAACACAAGAGGGCAAACTTCCTACAGGCCATCCTCTGCTTTGCTGCTCTAGATGTGACAGCTCATGATCCCACCCTTACTTTCTTGGAAAATTGCCCTGGACACCATGAACAGTGATAATTTACTGATTTGGATAACTTTTCCAAAATGCAGAGAGCCAAACACAAATTCGTATTGAGTCACTATATGGGACGACTTCTGCAGTTCCATAATTTAATCCACAACTCCCATTATCCCAACCATACTTTGCGCCTTGCTGCTAAGCACGAAAGTTGTTCAGCATAGTTGTGTGGCGAGGTTGCATTGGAATATTTTCACCGAATCGTTCTTTTGCTGTAACCAGATTCCGCGACGTGACGCTGCGGCTTTGCGAGGAACCACGCTGCTACCGTGACGACGTCGGCACAGCGTAAACATCTGCCCATCGGCGGTTTCCGTCACACCCCTCGATCGTCGCTGCGCAGGGATTCCTCAGCAGCGCATGCTCACCGCACCACCCAAAAGGACAACATAAACCAGCTCCATCGTGGCCGCCGTCGCAGTCAGTGGCGAGGTTGCATTGAAATATTCTCAACGACTCATTCTCTTGCCGTAATCAGGTGATAGTGCATTTTAAGCTTGAGTAGAACTGCTATTGTTCATGGCACCAACTGATGTGTTTTTCCATTCTTCTACTGCAGCAATGTCCGGGTCGAATGCTTGTGTTGCGTATCTTGTAGAAATTGCTGCCGATGAAAAATGTGGGCAATTCTTGTCGTGTGCAAAACGAATATCATTTGGGCAGTCTTGAGCGAGAATTACGGAGGCCCGCTACGCAGGCATGGGAGCTGCATCGAGGTAAAACGTTGCAAAAACTGGCCGCACGGCAGGAAAACAGAATCGTAGCTCAGAGCGGGGTTCTTACTTCGAAGTGTAGCTCACAAGATAAAGCGTCAGTAGTCCCGGCTGAGTTCCAGGATTTTGACAGCGCTTGACGCTTTATTGGCAATCAAATCAAGCACTGATATCCTCCTGACCTCCCTGCTACGGTGGAAGAGCTCTCAAAGCTAAAGCCAACAGTAGAAAGAATGGAAACGAATGTGCAAGAGCTGGAAACCAAAGTGAATAATTTGTCAGCCATACGATACCGTGCTCAAACGCACAACCACGAATAAAGAAAAAACACTGAACTGGCAAAACACGCGGAGCTTCAAGAAGGTAAATTCACGGAAGGAAGTGATTCACTCTCTGAGCGAGGACCTCGGAAGCGAAGAACACTATAGTCGCCTTGCAAACCTGGAAATTCAGGGCTGCCAACATCTCCAAACGAAGCCGTACGACAAGCTAGGTGCGACTTGGCAGCACAACCTGAGCTCTCCGATTTCAGTAGCTACATGGTTCTTGCTATCCATTGTCTTCACGCCGAAACTGGGTCAATTCTAATAGTTTTGGTTAAGTTTGCTTCAGCACAACTTAAGGAAAGGGTGGCTTGGCTCACGCGGCAAGCTCTCGTGTTCTTGTTGAGGCAGCTACGGTACCAAAGATCTTCTTTAACGAGAATCTTCGGCAAAACAAAAAGCGGCATCTGCAACTTCGAATGACTCAAAGACTCAGCTGTTTGTTGCTTACAAATGATTTTGAAGAACGCTCGAAGTCTACTTTTGGTTTGTTTCACGTTAATTTAAGAAATATTCGGAAATACTGTGATCAATTTATGGTTATTGTGCGAGAGCTTGACTTGGTGATGGGTACATTCATCATAACCGAAATTAACTTAGTGAAAACATAGAAACTCTGTTTTGTATTCCCGGATATGAAATTTTTACGGTTTCAAGAGCGTCCGGTAGGGGGGAGGACTTTCCCTTTACGTGCAGGGAGGGCTAATGCACGACACCGATTACATAATCGATGACCCATTCTGAGCGAATGAGCCTGCAGATTAGCCTCGTGATTTTCCCGTCATTTGCTCAAATATATTGACTTCAGCAAATAATGTGAACTCGTTTCTGAAAGAACTTGATAAAGCCCTATTAGAATTTAGTCCAATATATTGGTTGCGTTTGGTCGGTCACTTCAATATAAATACGCTAGATTCTTCACGCCCAACTGTATGTGATTATTTAAACTTAATGCAACTTACGCCACCGAAAGCGCTATACAGGTTCCAACCCGAGAAGAATTTGGGGCAACAATTTAGTGTCTTTATGTATAGACCATAATCTTCGTGATTTCCAGAGTACTCTGAAAGCTGCGGTTATATCACAAATAATTAGCAGATCACTATTTTATAGCGTCCAGATAATGGAGAAAAACAAGGAACAAAAGAGCTGATGAAACTACAAAAACAACAAAAGATAACAAATGTAGCAAATTTTATTAAAATGGTTGTCAAACATGACTGGGATGGCCTTTTAACTTCGATTAAAAAGCCAAAAGTGTACGATAAGTTCATAAAATTATTATACAATGTTCATAGAATATTGTGTAAAATATCAATAGCTATTAAAAGGCGTAATCCTGACTATGTACAACTTACACCGATGTGTTGACATCTTTGAATGACATACAAAGATTACCCTTAAACGTCTCAACGCTCGCTGGATTATCTATGGAAACGTTGTAAACGCTCGCCTACCAATATCGCACTTAAAGATGAGTTTAAAATCACCGGGAATAAAACACGTGCCCTAACTCAATCTGCTAGGCACAGGTACCTTGAAGAGCAGTTTGCAAAAGAACCGCTTCGACACAGCTTAAACTTGGGAGTTGAGAAATCCTATTCGGGGTGCAACAAAAAAGCGCTCAATTGGCGAAATAATCGAAAAGCGCCTTCGGCACCCGTGACACAAAAAACAAGTAACAATTTCAGCGTGTTTTTTTTCGTTTTTTTTTCATGGATTCGGCGCGGTTTGAGATATCGATATTTCAGTTGGCGTATCTGCACGGCTATAATCAAGGTTCGGCTTTTCTTCTTTCGTTATTGGACACAGGAGCCGCGTGACCTTTATGTTTTCTTTGAAATATAAAAAAATCTCCTGGCTTTGACGAAATTCATATATGTGATTTTCGAACAAATTTTTGAAAGCTGAAATACGTACCTTCTAGAATTGTTTAACCGCATCACTGAGTCGGGAAAATGGCCTATAGCACTGAAAACTGCTGTTGTTAGACCACTGTACAATGGAGGCGCAACTAATGACTTAAAAAACTATCGCCCCATATCAATACTGTTCTGCCTTGCGCAGGTGCTAGAAAAACATTTCAAAACAATGACTAGTTTTGTAGAACGTTTTGGTTTATTGTCTGATAATCAGTGCGATTTTATAGCGGAGCGGAACGCAGGATTTGTTGGAAGATTTCAGTGACTGCTTGCATACCGGCTTCGATAAGAGTCTTTTTTACTTGTCCTGTGTTCCTAGATGTATCGAAAGCGTTTGACAACATAAATCATAATACTCTTTAGTACTAAACTATACGAATTAGATTTTAGAGGGCTCATTCTTTCACTTCTAAAAAATTATCTTTTCAGGATGATCTCATGTAGTTGCATTTAAATCTCAAAAGAGTAACTTTCTTAACGGCTGGGGTACCACGCAAGCGCTCTGTGTTATCGCCTTTGCTTTTCAATTCTATACGTAAACGATCTTCCAAGTGTTGTCTCAGTTTCAGCAGAGTATTTGCAATATGCAGATGATACGGTTTAGTCTCCTGTAATGAGTGGTTACATACGTCGCGATCTCAAAGCACTCCAAAATTATCTTGTTTTCACTATGGACTGGTTTCGATCCAATCTTATCAAAGTGAATGCTGTGAATACTAAGCTGGTTTGTTTAGAAACCCGCTTAAGCAAGTTGAAACTTTCAGTTCCCAGCACTGCACAATTCTAAATGCAGATCGTGCAGTTGTGAACGTCTTAAATATGTACAAACGGTCAAATATCTTGGAATATATTTTGACAGTGATTCGACCTGGAACACACACATAGTACACTTATGCAAAAGATTAGAAGCGTATCATGCCTCTCTATAATATTGAAATGTTTCTTCCTTTCTCCGTTCAGTAAACTTTTAGCACATGCTCTCGCATATAGTTATTTACGATACGGTATAACCCTCTTTTCAGGATGTTCTCTTTCTTGGCGCAATAAAATTAATTCCTCACTAAAACGTGTTTTGAAAGCGCTTCTTTTGGTAGGCAAGATACCACAGTGACAGTATATATCATAAACTCAATTTACCGTCCTTTATGGGGCTCTTTAGAGAAACTGTAGTCCTCATACATTTCTGGACCTCTTATTTCAAAACACCCTACATTCAACAGCGACGTCCAATGAGGCCATCACTTAGATTTGATATGCCCTGTACCAGGACCAAATATAGTGAACGACCACGGATGCATTATGTACCAATGGTTTTCAACAACCTGCTTGATGATATATTAGATTTCAAGTCAAAACGAAAGCTACAAAAATCGCTTAGAAACCTTGAACAGTGAAATGAATATTCTTGTTGCCTTTTGCCTTTAGTTATTTTTTTGCACGACATGTCTGCATTTCTGAGATGTCGCTGTTATTACCGTTAATCTACCTATGGTCCACTTATATTGGCACTTTATGGATTACGCTGTTCTGTTAGAGTGTCAATTTTTTTTCTTTGTTGTTCACTTCGTCAACTGCCCAGGCAGGCTACAACCCCCGAGGCTTCACCCGGCTCGTTAATGGGTTCTTGTAAACTTACGTAGTAAATACAAATAATGTTCAATGTTCAATGTTCAATATGCCGGAACACATTCCTTCTCCTGGCTTAAAATACTATACTCTTGTTGCGGCTCCTCGAAGAGCTCAGCGTCGTCTAAAACGTCACGCCAGGTCGTCCAACCGCATGGAATTTAATTGTATCTCTGCTACACTTCGAGGATATGTCAATCAGTTACGGCGGTCACACTGGTGATCCTTCATGAAAACTTGCACACACACACCTGGAATAAATCTGGAAAGTTATCCGACCCCTCACTGGAGATAGACGTCGTATTTCGACCTTTCGAGACTCTCGCAGTCACCCAGACTAAATCATTAAAAGATATTGCAGAAGATTTTGCCTAAACGTACGAGGGTGAAGGTAGTGTATTCCCGGTACCACCATCCGCAAATAGAGCCAGTAATGACATGGACGATGCTTTCACTAAAGAAGAACTGGCAGCAGCATTACATCGATGTCCATGACACAGTGCTTGCAGGGCTAGACGGCATATCCTAACACGGTCTTCAGAATCTACCCATTGCAGACTTCATTGATAGTTACAATTATTTACTTCTTATGGAAAACTGTCAAGGTCATAGAAGACAGGAAGATTGTCCATCATCATTACCAATCCTGAAGCCTGCGAAGCCATCATATGACCCATGCTCAGATAGACCAGTGGTCTTGACTTCGTGCGTTGCCAAATTAATATACCGAATGATCCAAAACAGGTTCACATATTTTCTAGAGAAACATTATTCTGCTACCTAACGAGATGACCGGTTTTCGTCCGGCTATCTCTGCGACGGACAATATTCTTGACCTGGTCAGCATCGTTGAAGATGCTAGAGCTCAGCGACAAACCGCACTTCCGATTTGTTTTGACGTGAGAAATCTTTGACATTGCACATATTGCAGGTATCCTCCATCGGCTTAGTTCTATAAGCATAACGGGCTGCATTCAAACCTTTCTGGCCAATTGTTTGCATGGTCGCCCGTTTCAGGTTCCCCTTCAAAATACACTGAACAACTTCCATCGAAGACATAGAGGCCTTCCCCAACGTTGAATACTAAGCTCCACGTACTACTCAATATCGCCATGGCGCCAAAAGCAATAACACGTAGACCGCTAGCTATCTAACGTTTCCATTTACGCGGATGACGTCTGCTTATAGGTCAGCCACTTGAGACGCGATGTGCTTCTGTTGATAATGGCAGCCAGCCATGACATCATTTTCAACTGTATCTGGCTACAGTCGGACTTGTAAATTTCCGGTAAGCAAGACAGCCTACATGTTTTTTCCACGTGTTCAAAGGCGATCATGCCCGGATATTAATTTGTATTTGAATACTTCAAAGATTCGTCGAAACAAAACATATCGCTTTGCTTTGAACAGCTCTCGACGCGAGGCTTCAAGGAAAAGCAGAAGCAGAGGTTAATGCCAAAACGTCAAGTAAATTCACAAACGCCGTCTGTCGCCTCGGTAGTAAGCCATGGCGAAATTAACCATTTTCAATGCTCCGTTTACATGACACTATTGTGATGGGACGTATGTCTACTCGCTTTCATACGCTCGACCGTTCGAACGCCCACATGTTAAGTCTTGAACGGATTCAACGACAAGGCATCCGTAAGGCGCTGGGCGTTCCTCGAGCAGCATCCAACGAAAAAGTATACGCTGAGAGCAATACACTGCCTCTACTACTCCGTATTGCAAGAGACTCTATGCAACAGTTCATGCGACTGCATAAATCAAAACAGGAACTGCCCTTTTACGTCGTTTAAAAAGAACCGAGTCCAGATAGAATCACCTTTTACAAACAGCTATATTTCTTGGTATATCTATTCGTATCACGAAACCACCGGATGTACAAAAAAACCCTGGCGCCAGCACTCATTCGAGTGCAAGGAACATTTACCAGGCATTCGAAAAAAACCTAAGACTGCTTACGTGTAGGAATGCGAAAGCACTCGTACACTTATTCCCAAAAGCAACGCGCCACGTCGTCATATCGCACACGGCGCTCCGACGGTGATATCACGTTTTCCCAATGCGCAGGCGCGGCGAACCCGCCGGCCCCACGCCTTCGTGACAATGTATCTGTGTTGCTGTGCTTTTATTGTGTTTATTTTTCTGAGGCGCGTCCGCTTTGACCTTGAGCGCACCGCCGATCTCCGTGACGATGAATTTGCGTTGCTGTGTTTTTGGTCAATGGGAATGTAACAGCCGTTTTCGCTGCTACAGACGGTTACAGACAACGCCGGATTCACTCATGGGGCGGTTAATGCTTTCGCAATAAAGGACACCCCGGACATTATTCTTTAAAGAATCGCTAAAGAGGCTCTCGAACTGCGGTACACGGGAGCGCTTCGAATTTACACCGACGGCTCAGTGCACCAAGCCTGACGAAGCGCAACTACCGCTTTTGTCATCCCAGCGATAAAAATTCAATGGATTGGAGAATTTGATAAATTGGTATCGTCAACATCCGGTGAAATGGAGGCCACCAAGAGTCCCCTGTGCACACTTGCTGAAACCTGGTATGAACAATAATATGTCGTTATAACCGATTCCCGCACATTCCTCAGAAGACTTGCGGCACCAGAAACTCGTGACGAACAAGTTAGAACAATTCTAAATATACTGAATATTCTCGCAAAAAAAAGCCTCATCTGTACAGATTCAATAGGTACCTTCCCATGTTGGAGTTCCTGGGAACACCGAAGCAGGCCAACTAGCGGGAGCTGCACATAACCACGTCCCCTCAAATCAAAGTCCTGTACATTTTAAGGACTCGCTTTGCCTAGTCAAGGCAAACATCAAAGATCTCGCTCCTTCAAGCCGAACGGCAGAGCAGCCCTGCATCACCAGAGGATTTCCTCAAGCAAACAACACCCTTATATTGCGTTTACGCACCAATAGTGCATTGCTAAATATTTTCTACACAATTGGTGTGGCAGGCAGCCTATTGTGCAAACGTTCAATAAAGAATAAAGAATTCAGCATCTGCTTCTTTCTTGTGAGCATTACGAAATACTGCGAGGTGCTTTTTTTTCAAATGCTCGCAATATTCGCAGCGCCAGGAAACAGCAAATAATATATTTCCTTCTGGATGCGTACGCCGACACCATAAACTCAACGACCACTTCTCCACTTCCTGATTTCTACTGGTTTATTCGACAGATTGTAACAATTCTTTACGGTTGTGTCTGCTGGACAGGGACCCTGCTTACTGAGTCAGCAGGCACCTGTGTGTGTGCGTGCGCGCGTGTGTGTGATGTGTGTGTGTGTGTGTGTGTGTGTGTGTGTGTGTGTGTGTGTGTGTGTGTGTGTGTGCGTGTGCGTGTGTGTGTGTGTGTGTGTCTGTGTGTGTGTGTGTGTCTGTGTCTGTGTGTGTGTGTGTGTGTGTGTGTGTGTGTGTGTGTGTGTGTGTGTGTGTGTGTGTGTGTGTGTGTGTGTGTGTGTGTGTGTGTGTGTGTGTGTGTGTGTGTGTGTGTGTGTTGTGTGTGTGTGTGTGTGTGTGTGTGTGTGTCGTGTGTATCCCACAGTGCCATTTCTTTTATACTTTTCGTCCTCCTTTTTCCTCTCCTTCTAGTCTCATACCGTTTATTTATTTCCTTTCTGGGAGAAACCATTCTGCAGCCACTGAAAGAACAACATCTCCCTCGCCTCTACGAGCCCCCCCTCCAAATTTACAAACTTCCAGCTGAGATTATTGTTTTTTAGAAATTCTGGAAAATCATGAAGGTCAGTTAATCGCAGGCTTGCACGTCTTTCAGGCTTTTACACCAAGTCTGCTCTCTCTCAACTCCAGTGTGCATGTCAGCCATTGCTTATTTTTATAAAATTCAGTGCGTCTTGCCTTTCCTAAACTTTCGATTGTCCTTGCATGCACAATCCGCTGGCGAGAACTCCAGAATTCTCGTTTCTAAAATATAGACTGCAACTTCGAAGTCCAAGCCGTATCGGCTTTGCTTCCCTGCCAGTTCATTGCACGCTGACGAAAATGAAGATACTCGGGGTTTGCCGCCGATCGCCGTTTAAACAGACAGCAGGGTTAATGGTACATTTGTTTTTTGTTCCGATGAACTGCTTTTCTTGCACCCTGACATTTTTGCTCCACCGCACCCGCTAGTGCAAAGTGACGTGGCAAAGGCACATAGCTGGTTGGTCCATCCAGTGTTTATCTTTTACAACACTGTCAAAGATGATGAGGGGCCAGATCTCACCGGTGGCTTTCTGTATTTGCGCGGCGGGCGCTCGAACGGACTTCCTCGGGTACCTACGTTTTTATGTGAATTTTATAACAACCACAAAAACGCAGATTTCTTTTAGAGAACAAGAAGCCGAGGGCACGGCGGACATATTCACCGCGGTCCTCACTAACCCCAAGCGACAGTTTTATGGGCCATTAGTTTTCTGCTCTTTTGTGCGCTCAAGGCAGTTCGTTCATTTATTAAAGAGTCGGGTCTGTTGCCTACGCTTAGACAGTCAAATAGTCCTACCCTGACTGGGCGTAAGGACAGGCCGGAGTCGGGGACTCCGGGCTGTCGTGTTTTCCGTGAATTACTTTTCTTTCGCATTGCTAACACTCTCTTTGTTAGCTTACCCGTCTAGAAGCCCATTGCGTCACCCCTTCTTCCACTCTAGTTCTCTCTTTGACGTCCCTTCAAGGGAGAAATATAGTGGAAGAAGGACCTATGCAATGGGTGTTCGCAGGCGGAAAGATGCTATGAGTAACTGTCAGAAATTCGTTACTACATTAAAATGGTATTTTCAGGAATGTAACTAATTTATAACAATATTGCGAATAAGTAATAAATCCCAAATAACTCCGTTACTTCTAACGAATTACCTTTCATGTCTGGTTTGCAAGGCATGTGCCTTCAAAAACGCGGGCACACTGAACCCTTCGACGCCTATACGACAGTTGAATTATCACGCCTTCGCGCAGAAACTACCACATAAAAATGCGGATACCTGGATGATTCGCGACGTAAGCCCGTGAAGGCAAAAAGCCGGAAAACCACTGCGACCAACCGGCGTCCCTCGGCAGCGGTGGTGCCATCAAGTGCGCTCGCTACAATATTTAAATAAAAAAGTAGGTTGACAAGTCATGATGTCAGTAACGTCTAGGAGAGGAGGGGCAGCAAATGGCTGGCGGAATGATATAAAACCCTTTGAGCGGTAGTTTCTATTGGGTTCCTAGCGTGTCAGCGACTATCCGCGCTCAATTTAGGGAAAGACTAGACTTCAAATATGAGCGCACGAGGGTACCACGGACAAAGCATTGCTGTCTTTCAGTGGGTTGTACATTCTTTAATTCTGTTTCTCTACTAAGGTCTAGAAGCTCGTTCTGCAAGGTATAAAACTTTGGGTGGACTCTCTGTTGGCATCTTCGAGCTACATTTTTCCGGCAAGATTTTCTTTCAGTCGTTACAACATTTCTTTCATAAACAGTTCTGGGACTATCACTGTTCACCCACGCTCGAAGCAGTGTCTTCGAAAGTGCAAGACCTAGCAAAAGAAACTGACATTCTTGCCGTAGGAAGGTAAAACACAAAAAAGACGAAAAACGTGTGTCTTCTTGTGGTTTCTTCTCCTTTAGACGCCTATCATGTTCCCATATTATTCCTACCTTTATTTTTTATTTACTTTTGCTTTTTTTGCACTCGGAGTTTTCGATTAGGTCGAGACTTGCTTCCGGTTCCGTGTTCGATCGTTCTCGTTTCAAGTTTTAAATCAGTGTAGCTTTGCGGTGGGTTATGCCGATTCCTACAATCGTAAAATTAATCCAACGGGAAATTATATCTGAGATTTAAAAAAAATTATCTGCAATAATAAGTAAAAGGTAATGATAAATCTAATAAAAAGAGACTAGCAAATACTCTTCAGCAAATGTATTTGCAAGATACCATATTGCTAGTGTTCCAAAAAATAAAACCCCGAGGCAGACTAGAAAAGAAGACTCGCTATCTTTAGGTATAATTATAACCACTTTTTCTCTTCTTTCCCTTTCGTTTACCACGCTCACCTTTGTTTTGGCTAGTCACCTTGCAGTTCTTCGTTTTGGGAGTCATTCCTCCTGGGATAATAAAATAAAACATTTCCAATCGTAGCAAATGCAAGCAGTCCATTATTCTTTAAATATCCCGTGGTCTTCAAAATGTATTTCTGCATGGCGGTCTTCACTACGCAGAAAGGGCCGAGAAACTTAGAGGTTTGTCCCGGGATGGCCTTTACGATCAAGGACCAAGTAGTTCAGTTAAAACAAAGTTGTTTTTTTTCTTCATGAGTGTGATACTTGAACACCTCGTTAATTGCTCTTACGTTTTTTCTTGGCCTCGAACTTGTCATAAATTCCCAACCGATAGTCCGCTAACAGCATGGGGCTTTCTCGTATACCGCATAATATGGGCTGCACCTGAGAGCGGTTATGTGTGAGTGGTTGCGGTGAGCAACTGCCCCTCGAGCCAACATTTCCATCCCCTCTAAAGGCCGGGTACATCATTATGAACTTATTAATATATACTATTATCCTTTCTGCCATGCCATTGGCTACCGGGTCGTACGGGGCTGAATATTGCAAGGTGATCCCACGATGTTGCGCCCGGTCACAGAGACGTTTGCTTATGAAAGGTGGTTCATTATTGGAAATGTCGGTCTTCACGCTTCTGAATATCATCCCATTCAGGATATGTATCACGCTATCGGCGTCTTCCTTTCCAGGGCGTGTGGCGGCCATCCGTGTTCATTCCTCAATACAAATTAAACACGATTGAGTCTTGTGCACTCCTTTACTCCTCTTTTTCAGCTCCGCAAACTCTAAATGAAGATTCTCGAAAGGCAATTCGGAATGCACTGGGAGAATCATGTCGTTCGTTTTCTGATGGTACTTGGCTTTATAACCCTGACGTAGATGACAGGATTCCACGTAGGTCCAGACGTCTAATTTCATGTGATCCTACCTAAATATTTGTAAGTAGATGTTTTAGGTGGGCAAAAAGCCATCATGCCCCCTGAGTCTGGTCTATCGTGATAGAGTTGTAACACTTTAGAAATCAGCGTTTGCAGAACAATGTATTTACCTTCTTTGAACTTCAGTTGTTCTGTTCCTTCACACACGTTTAGCTTTCTCAGACGGGATGTCGACAATCAGCCGCAACAACGCATCAGCGTCATTCAGGTTGCTTGAGGGCGGTGATTCATTTCAAATTGAAACTGCTCTAGTTCATTGATTCATCTCGCCAGCTTTCCTTTCGGTTCTCTCAAACCAAAAACGCAGGTCAGTGCTTGATGGTCGGTGTAAAGCTTTAACTTTCTTTCAGTCGGGATATGTCCGGAAATATCCAATCGCCATCAATACAGCCAGTAATTCCTTCTTGGTCGATGTGTAGTTTATTTGTGTTTTCGAAAATGTGAAAGAGTAGTATCCGATAACCCTAACCTCTTGGCTCAATGGTACAGTGGGATCTCTCTGATACAACACTGCCCCTGTTCCCTAGTGTGAGGCATCGACATTCATTTAATTTCATTTCATTTATTTAGCTCAAAGACATCCTTACGGATGCAATACATGAGCGAGGATTTTACAATGGAGGAAAAAGCACACTATAAAAAATAACTCTATAAAAAAAGAAAAAAGAACGACAGAGTAACAAAGTTCACATTATCTGGTTCAAACATGGTACCACATCATCATTCACATTCAAGCATAATCAAGATTGCAAATCTTTAAGTTCAAAAGTCAAAAAGCCTATGGTAAATCTAAGAAGGAAAAGTCATGAAAAGCAACAGAAACAAATATCGCGTCAGAAATTCACGTTGGCTGATCCACACATAGCACAACATTATTGGCCACGCTCAATGATTCCGAGTTTTGGAGTACATTTAAAAACATTTGTTCACACTTCTTTTTAAACAACACCTCATCTTGTTGGGCTGTAACAGATTCTGGCAGGGTGTTCCAGTCGGAAATGCACAATAACAACGGGGATGAAGAAAAAAGATTAGTACGAGCTGTATAAGGTTCCACTTTCTGTGCGTTATCAATTCTGGCTGAGATATGAACTGCGGGTCTACAGAATGACTGTTTGAAGGTGGAAGCACTGTAATAAAGACGATGAAAAAAACACAAACGAGAAATCTTTCTTCGCATCTCTAGAGAAGATAAACCGATATTTTGTTTTATGCACGTAACGCTGGTATGATACGAATAATTTCCAGAGATAAATCGCGCGGCTTTGTTTTGCAGTGCTTCAAGACTTTTGACTAGGTAATTTTGATGCGGATTCCAGATTATATTTGCGTATTCAAGCTTGGAGAGTACGATAGTTTTATAGGCAAGCAGACGCGTACCCTGGGGTGCCTGGTGCAATGTACGCCTTAGAAAGCCAAGTTTCTTTGATGCGCTCTGTATGACATGATTGATGTGTTCGTTCCAAGTTAAATTATGCGTAATGTGAATGCCTAAATATTTATATGACGTGGCAACTTCAAGTTCAAGAGAAAGAAGGTTGTATTGGATACGATTTCACATCTGACTTTTTGGTGACTGTCATTTGCCGACATTTTGTAGTATTGATGTTGAGTTGCCATTCCACGCACCATGTGCCAATTTTGTCAAGGTCATCCTGTAGGGCAAGACTATCATCGAAGTTGGCTATTTTCCGATATAACACGCAGTCGTCCGCAAACAACCTGATGGTGGACGTTAAGGTTGATGGGAGGTCGTTGATGTATATCAGGAATAGGAGGGGTCCTATAACGCTACCCTGTGGGACACCTGATGTGACGGGACATTGGGATGAAAGGGTGTTATTTAATCTCACTGACTGCGTTCTGCCACGTAAAAAGGCTGCTATCCAGTCTACAATCGAAGGGTCTATTTGAAGGTGTGAAAGCTTTAGTAGTAAGCGACAATGCGGAACTGTATCGAATGCCTTAGCGAAGTCGATGAAGATGACGTCAGTCTGGGAGCCAGCATGGGTGTTGAAGTGCAGATCAGTGATAAATTCGAAGAGCTGAGTATTACATGAGTAGTTTTGTCTGAAGCCATGCAGATTCGGAAAAATGTAGTCATTCCTGTCGAGGTGATTCATGATAGCTGAAAAAATGACATGTTCCATCACTTTGCACGGGACGCTCGTAAGGGATATAGGACGGTAGTTGGAGGGGTCGGATTTTATGCCCGATTTGAAAATTGGTTGAACGATAGCGAAATTCCAATCTGTTGGGACGATACCTGTGTCAAGACTTTGCTGAAAAAGTAGAGAGAAAAGAACAGAAGCGGAATTATTTACCATTTTTAGTATTTTTGAAGATATTCCATCGTCACCGGCAGCACAGTGGGACGGGAGCTTATCGATAATTTTGGTTATGCCGCTGCTTGTAAATGAAAGTGGAGACATGCGCACAAAGTGGAACCGTGGGGGCGAAGGAAGAGGGAACGTCTCCTGCGTGAATACTGTCGAAAAAAAGCTGTTCAACATATGTCCCGCATCACTGTCGCATAGGCAGTCACCCTCCTGGTTTGTAAACAGTGGACTACATCGGGTTTCACTAGGATTTACAATTTTCCAAAATTTGCGGGGATCCTTCATTAAAACCTGTGACAATTTATCTCCGAAAAAATTCTTTTTCGCTTTTTTATTTATTTTTTATATTGTTTGACCAAAGACTATGTTCAGACCAGTCACCGTCCCTGTTAGTTCTTTTTGCCCTCTGAAAGAGCCTTTTCTTTTTGTTTAACATCCGCTTTAATGCATTTGTGAACCATGGCGATAGCGAGTCTGATCCAACAGTAATTTTTGGAATATTGATTGACACTAATTTGTGAAGTTCATGTTTAATTAGAGTCCAGTTTTCTTCTACTGAGCGACCTAAATAATGCTGTATGAAATCTTGTAGAAAAAGATCCAGCGACAAATTCATAGCATCAATATTCGCCCTGGCATAGTTAAAAATCTGCTTGCGATTATTTTCTCGGTTTTCAAAAGAAAATGTTGTTTGAACGTGGACAATTGCATGGATCGCTAATGAAGTCGAGAACATTTGTGGCGCTTACATGGTTCCTATATGTTAACAAGAAATAGATCTAAAATCGCGTCACCGCGGGTAGGGGAGTTTACAAGTTGGTGCAATCCGAAACAGCCTACCAAGGCAAGAAAATCATTGCACTGAGCGGGATTTGAACACTGCGTGGACGGGCTGAGAGTCGGCCAGTCAATTCCGGGGAAATTAAAATCACCTGCTAATATTAGATCATCATTTGGGTAGGATTCTGTTAAGTGCCCCAAAGAGCTATACATGGCGTCATGAAAGTCACTTATATTTGAATTTGGCGGCCGATAACAAACACCAATTAATAACCTACGATAACCCAGCTGAAGACGTACCCACATGGTTTCGAGCAAGGAGTCGGAAGATATTACTGTACATTTTAGATGGGACTTTATAGCAATAAGTACACCACCACCCCTTGCACCAAGGCGATCGTTTCGGTATTACATTGTACTCTTTGCTCAAGGTCAGCTCCTTATCGTCTACGCATGATGACAACCACGTTTCACTTCCTATGATAACGTCCGGTTCGCAAGAGGCGGTGATGCATTCAAATTCTACCTGTTTAGAAAGCAGGCTACGAAAATTTACTACAAAAAAGACAAAGAGTGTTCAACAGAAGATTTGCGCACATTCCGGGGTTGTCAGTCGTCTGCACGGTGAACTTCACGTGGCCTTTGAATTGGAATGACGGTTTCAGCAACACTGTCATACACGTATATTTCACTGCCGACATGCAATTTATCAAATGACAGCTTGTATCTAACATGCTGCTCCCTAAACCGAGCGGCAAACTCCAACAACTTCTTTCGCTCGAAACGCACTTTTGGAGAGAAGTCCTCCGAAATCCACACCCTGGGTGATACATTTTTTAGTTTTGAAGCATTCCGGAGTACATTATCTTTGTTTTTAAAACTGAGGAATCTGACAATAATGGGACGGTTCGAACCGACACGTTTTGGCCCAAGACGATGCGCTCTTTCAATTTCGCCAACGTTTGGCGTGAGCTTATCTTTGATGAAATTTGATACCAGTTGTTCGGTGTCATTCCAGGTCTCATTTTTGCGTTCAGGCAAACCGCCAAAGATCAGATTGTTCCTGCGCATCTGGCCATTCATGTCGTCCAAAGTGTCCCTTAATACAGAGAGCTGCTCATGCGCACTCGCAGACTCCCGCTCCACAAGATCAAGCGTTGCAGTGACACAAGCCAAATTTTCTTTTATTTGCCCGATTTCAGTAACTCTGGCCTCTAAACTAGCCACACAGCTGCCCAGGTCGGCAATGCCCTTATTAATTTCATTTAGCTTGCCGATACTTTCCCTCTGGTTTTGGTTGCTGGCTGCTATTAAGCTATCAATAGCTTCTTGCAGTTTGTCTATTTTTTCACTGTTTGTAGGCCCGGGGCCGGGGTTTAGCTCAACGTCGCCGGCTGACGTAAGTAACAGGAAAAGAACTGTAAGAACAGCAAAAAGTTTGAAGTGGCTGAACATTCCAGAACAGGAGATATTCAACTGCTTCGGCGGTAACTGACGAGACTTTCTTCTCGTGCACATTGAAAAACTTCTGATACGAATCCGGTAGGTTGCGATGTCAACACACATTGGTACACACTGGTGGGATTTGCAGCCAAAAGGAAATTTAAAATGTATTACAAATACTGAAGTGTACGCACCTGCGAGAGATTATTGACACGTTTAGTGCTCTGGCACACTTGGCTGCAAATCCCGAGGCGATGCTTGTGCCGATCTTTTTTGTAGTCCTCTGATGTGGTCACGTGTTGATGACGTGTTGACCAGCTGTCTTGACGATGACGGCCACCGGCGCTCCGCGCTTGAGCGGTGATTCTTGAATTCACGAATTGCGTGACAGGCAGAACGCTGTCTAGAGGGAGACAGCACTTTCCGCGCAAGAATAGCCGGGGCTCCTGCGAGAGATTATCGACACGTTTAGTGCTCTGGCACACTTGGCTGCAAATCCCCTGGAAAGGTGGTTGGGAATTCAACTGGAACGGTGGTTGGGAATCGAGTAGTGTAAAAACAAGATCACTAGAAATACGGTGGAAAAGACCTTGATACACAATCTCCCACTGGTCAGTCTATTGAAACGGTACTTCTTTATTGGTAGGTTCTGTAAGACTTTTTGTTAATTTAAAATAATCCTTGATGAAGGCCCGAAAATGCCCGGTTATTCCAAGGAAGACACGAAGGGAGTAAATATTGTACGGCCTTACCAACCTTGAGATGCGAACGATGGATTTCTGCATCGTCATCTTCATTGCGCCATCAAAGACACGTCCCAGGAAAACAACCTTGGGTTGGAAGAGCTCGCTTTTCTACGCATTGTTTTCATGCGCGTCGTGCTCAAAGCTTGAAGAACCTTTGCGAGGTGGTCAATATGCTCTTCTGCAGTCCTCGAGTGGATCAAGATGTCCTGAATGTAAGCATTGCAGAACACTCTTAAGTAGGGCTTCGAGACCTGGTTCATCATTTCTTTAAAACCAGTCTGGCGAATTCTTTTACACAAATGGCACGCGGTTGTATTCGTATACATCGAATGCTGTTACAAAGGCAGTGTACTCCAGTAATGTTTGGAGGTGGGCTAGTCGGTGGTGCATTGTAAACATAAATAAAACAGCGCAAACGAACACAAGGACAAGTAGAAGAAGGGACACAGACACAGCGCTGACTCACGACTTACTCTCTTTTCATCTTCTTAAAACACATCAACATAAGAAGACAAGGAAATAAAAGAAGAAGAATCCAACATGTAGTACATCTTCACTGTCATGTGCCATCCGAAGAATTTCTAACAGAAAGTATACCATTACAAAAAACAAATGAAAAAGGAAAGTAAATAGTAGAGAAATATATAACTATACATCATTCTACCTCAGGTCTGAGCAAAGCCAAAACTACAGCGCGAGCCCTAATGCTCTGTGCGTACCTGTCTCGCACACGGCCTCGTGGTGTGTGGGCACCGTTTTTAGGCTGCATGTACGCGCTTGTAGCTATAGGATCGCTCCCACGGAAGCAGAAACAAAGTATTAAACAAACGTGCCCAAACTCCGAACAAACTCGAACTCTTCACTGGATAACGTAACTGACTCTGAACTTACGCATAGATCTGGACCGTGTTGTCGAATGTAAAACGCTTCATGAATTTCCCTAGCCATTTTTTGTGAATGTTTGCTCCGATATTAAGTGATATCTACCTAGCAAGTTGTGATTGTGCTATTGCAGAAAGGTTAGATGATCGTTTTTTGAAAGTCTTCAGGTATGTTGATGATTACCTGGTTGTGTTTAAACCTAAGCAGGGCTCAAGAAGTGCTGACTTGGTCTCAGAGTTATTAGATACCTTTCGGGAGTGCTCTGGAGGTCTGCGGTTTACGAATGAGGTTCCAACTAAAAAAGCTTTGCAATTTTTGGACCTAAACATTCGTCTTGAACCGAGTCACCTGTGCTGGGCTTATGAGCCTAGAACAAAAAAGTCCCTCCTTAGCTATGAATCTACGCACTCAAAAGTTGTAAAAAGAGGTATTGCAAAATCATGTTTGAGAGCTTCTTTATTGAAATCCTGTGTTCACAGAAGTTTCAACAGCTTTCTGGTTCAAGTCGATAGGTTAACAAAAGCGGGTTTCCCGAAACTTGTCATAGTGGGGGTAGCGGAGTCACTTTTAAAATTATTCAGGAATCCCCTTAGCATACTTGACAACGTTAGACAAAAACCTGCTTCTCGACCGGTGGTAATACCATATTTGCACAGCTTCTCCCACAGGATTAAAAAAGTGGCTGTTAAATACGAAGTCCCTATAGTCTTTTCAGCACCTTCCAAGTTATCTCGTTTGTGTGCTTCCATTGAGAGAGCAGGACTTCAACGTGTAGGGTGTGGGATAAACCATCGCATCAAATATGTAGCTTGTGCTGTGGGGGTCGTTTATAAAATACCCTTTTCCTGTGGTAAAGTGTATATTGGGCAGACGGGCAGATGTATTAATGTTAGAGCTCGGGAGCATTCTCTGTCTTTGAGGTCTTCACCTTCGGGTCACCTAGCCGTTCATTGCGATAGGTGTGGCTGTTCACCTCGGTTAGGTGACATTGAAATTTTGGCTAAACATTCACAAAAAATGGCTAGGGAAATTCATGAAGCGTTTTACATTCGACAACACGGTCCCGATCTATGCGTAAGTTCAGAGTCAGTTACGTTATCCAGTGAAGAGTTCGAGTTTGTTCGGAGTTTGGGCACGTTTGTTTAATACTTTCTTTCTGCTTCCGTGGGAGCGATCCTATAGCTACAAGCGCGTACATGCAGCCTAAAACGGTGCCCACACACCACGAGGCCGCGTGCGAGACAGGTACGCACAGAGCATTAGGGCTCGCGCTGTAGTTTTGGCTTTGCTCAGACCTGAGGTGGAACGATGTATAGTTATATATTTCTCTACTATTTACTTTCCTTTTTCATTTGTTTTTTGTAATGGTATACTTTCTGTTAGAAATTCTTCGGATGGCACATGACAGTGAAGATGTCCTACATGTTGGATTCTTCTTCTTTTTATTTCTTTGTCTTCTTATGTTGATGTGTTTTAAGAAGACGAAAAAGAGAGTAAGTCGTGAGTCAGCGCTGTGTCTGTGTCCCTTCTTCTACTTGTCCTTGTGTTCGTTTGCGCTGTTTTATTTAT
>JAZHYW010034063.1:0-25890 GCA_037355805.1 Ixodes ricinus | reverse complement strand
CAGACTATGAAAAATTTTAGTGGCTTAGCTTGGCTATGCCAGGATATACGTAGCGTAAGCTTAGGTTCAACTGGTTATTCTTATCTTTCTGGTTGTCTACGATTAGCTTGATTATCATGCTTATTGCGCTGCTTCAATGACACGCACACGGTATACGCATTATGTGACTACTTCGGGATCCGATGAGTTAAGCAGTGCGCAGTGTTGTTATGTATCAAGCAACCAAGCTTCCTCCCAGAACAACCGGACAGCGCGAGCCATGATCTCGATTGGGTGCATGCGCGTGGCGCGTGCATCGGGGACTGACACATTTGACATCACTTCTCCTCGCGCATGCGCGCTCGGCTCTCCAGAGTCACGCAGGCTGCTCAACCTCGGCCAGTGTAGCTTGCGCTACAAAGGGTTCTTCGCAACAGTATAAACAGATTACTTCGTGCTCTAACAAGTCACCATTCGAAAATTAATGGTCATGTGATGTTTAATTTCTAGTTGTGCAGTATCTGCCACTTTCCATTGAAGAAGGGCTTCTATGGAAATGTTCGGGTAAAAGAAAAATGTCGCAAAGAAATGAGATCTAAAGGTTCGTCCTAATGGTTTTGCACAGTATATCTCACCTATTTCGTAAATAAAAAACAGCTCCATTCAATAATTAAACGTGAAACGAGCTCATCTGCTAGACACTGCTGGACATAAAGGGCTCATTCCGGCACTGCTGAAGGTCACTACAAAAATCTCGAGACTTAATTAGGAAGTTTTCAATTGGTCAACATTACGTTAATATATTGTGAAAATCATTCATTCATTCATTTATTGTACCCTTAAGGGCCCTTCTTCAAGGGCATTACATAAGCGGAGGGGGATCATACATGAAAAAATACAAAAACAAAGCACCAGGTGTTGCAGCTAACAATGCTGCCCTTATGCATAAGATGTGAAAAAATACAATGGTTGATTCTTACTAAAAACGTGAAATTATAGCATCACGAAACAAGGTGGGGTCATCAATGGCCATTATATCAGGTGGCAGGTCGTTCCAGTCTATGATGGTCTGTGGGAAGAAAGATTGGTTAAAATAATTAGTGCGACCAGTGATCCGCGACACATGGCGTGAGTGGTTTAGCCGTGATGATGATCTGCTAGGAGGAAGAAGCAGTGAGGAACGTAGTATTGGGTGAAAATGGTAAACCTTATGAAACAAACTTAAGCGTGTTATTTTACGTTGTACATTGAGAGTTTGGATATCGAGCTGACGTTTGAGAGATGAAACACTAGTCGTTGGGAAATAGTCGTTTAGGATAAATCTAACAGCACGATTTTGGATGGACTCAAGATGGCTGATGAGATAGGCTTGGGTTGGGGCTCCAAATGGCTGATGCGTATTCCAATTTCGGTCGCACATATGTTTCGTAGGCCAATTTTCGTAAGTGAGAGGGCGCTTCGTTCAAATTTCGTTTGATGTACCCCAGAGTCCGGGAAGCTTCTGCCACAATAGTTTCGATGTGGTTATTCCAGATTAGATCACTTGTCAGCGTTGCACCGAGGTATTTATAATAAGATGTAGAGTCAACTAGGTCGGAGCCAATAAAATATGAAATGTTGCTTGTTGTTGTTTTTTTTCGAGTAAAGCGAACCAGCTTGCATTTTGACATATTCAATGACATAAGCCATTTGGAGCACCAAGCATAAATCACTTTGAAGCTGAAGATGGTTATTGTGAGAATTAATTTTGCGATACAGAACCCAGTCATCCGAGAAGAGACGGATGCTAGATGTGATTGAGTTAGGTAAATCGTTAATAAATATTAGAAACAGTAAAGGTCCAAGCACGGATCCCTGAGGAACCCCAGAAGTGATGCGACTGCAGTTTGATTTAGCGTGAACAACAAAAGGGACAAAAGAAAAACAAAGGGAGCGTGGTGATGACAGCAAATAGTATATCAAAATCTTGCATTTCATTTACAATGGCCTTAGAAACACAAAAAGCTGATTAGTATAAAGACGTGCGGCAACACAAGATGCAAGGGAATGAAAAACATGAGAATTAAGAACATAAAATTGCGCCTCAATAAACGTTGGTGAGAACGAATCGGCGTCGCCCTTCGGCTGCAGGTCGACCTTCTAAATTAGCCAGTCCGACATTTTATCCGGTGGCGCTTGCAAAGTTTAACGCCTCCAAAAAATTATTTCTCAATGTCGCGGCTCGTTTATGTGGACACTTTCGTGTATCATCGACTATGTTGGAATAAACATTGTCAAACTGCCCAACTTTGAATTTATCGCATGAAATAATAAGGCAAGCACAAAGCAAACTCGCTAATAGTAAATGCTGTGAGCAAGTTTAAAGAACATTTGAAACAAACTGAAGAGTAATTTACTCAATAGAATTTGTATTTTCCTAGATAACTTCTACATTGCAAGGCTTAAAGAAAAGTTACCTGTTCATGCGAGCTGGTAATATGGACTGGAATAAGCTCGAGCCAGTTGGCTCAGCTTATTCCCGTCCATATTAACATTAACAACATTAAGAAGAACCAGCTGAACATACATTTATACGAATATTCATACAAATGACAGCAGTAAAAAAATGTCCAAGCTGTTATTAACTGTTTATTAAGATCGCGCTCTTACAACCAAAAAACTGAGGTCCACGAGCTTGCCTCGACATGGTCACGTTGCTTCCCGTGTGTACGCTGCTCATTGGCCAACTGTCCCAAGCTGCTTGCGCGTGATAACTCGTGCTCCCCCTCGGTGAGGTGGCTCCTCCTGTGTTCAAGATGTGAACTTGTCTGCTCAGCAGCCGCTGGACTACCAATTGGAGAGTTCACTTTATCAGCTGCTTTAATGGTAAACTTCTTCTTCAACAAGTTTAGTTCTTTTTTCCTGCTTCATTTGTTTCTGTATTATTAACTATGTGCCTTATTCTCTTATTTTTAATTATAAAAGGGCTGTAGCTTTTTCAACAATAATGCATCCCTGTTGTATAGCAAAACTGATGGGGAACTCACCCAATTTTTCTTCTCTTCTATAGCCAGAGAATCCAACATCTTCACGTGCGAGCTTGTTTCTGTGACGTCCTAAGATAGTGACGTGATTGTGCTTGGCCTTGCACGTGCATTCACGACAACGGTCAGTAGATGTCTCGCTGTGCCAAGCTTTTGAGATTATTTGCCTTCCCGTGTTTGTTCGTCGGTGCACCTCCCCGTTATCCGGTGCAGCAACGCCCGCATGTTAAGGGAACGTGGTAGATAATATAGTAAGGGTGCAGGTGAGCTGGTGAATGTTAACCATGTTGAATAAACCTGAGGCTGGGGCAGAAATGAACATATATGTCAAAGGAACGGAAAAGGACAGGACGACGTCTCAAACTCAACCTCAGAGCTGAGTTTGAGACGTCGTGCAGTGTGTGCTCGGTGCCGAATAAGCACATCGAATATGCTTTGTTCCGCACCGAGCATACCACTTGCACGTATTGTGGGCTCGCAATTTTTTTAATTTATGGGTGATCCCAAGTATATATGGGACAACCACTAAAAGGTTTTCGCGTCGTCTTTTTTTTTTTTCCTATGACGCCTTTTGGACATTTGTTTTATTGACGCTGTGGCATATTCTTTCAGATATGGAGGCGAGTACGTATTTTCGGTAGCCAGCTTCTTGAAGTCTGATTTGTGATGTGTCAAAACTTCGTGTGATTTCGTGTTCACGTGACTTTTTTAAGAGCTGGAAAACAGGGCCGTGATGCCCATCTCGCAGCTTAACATTTTTGGAATGTTCAAACTTAAACGGAAGGAAGCTCTTTACCTGGCCTGGCTTTTGGTATCTTCAACAAACATGCCTTTCTCTGAACCCTAAAGCCAAAGCAGAACTTTTGTGAGTTTCTTTTTGTATTGTTTTATGGAAGGCTCATACGTGAAGGTGAGCCCCATGCAACTTTGTTGAAAACTTCGCACGATGGTATGGACTATATTTGTCAACCTCCATAGTACAAAAAATTAGGAAACCGTCCACACACCTGAATAGTACCGCGATTTTTTAGTCTTTTTAGGTTTCTTGAGTGGCCAGTACATATGCACTGCAAGACACCGCGCTCAGAAAGGGAGCCACTTGTGAACCAATACAAACGCCGCTTTTCTGCACGTGGTAGTGACCCTGTTGTGACACAATCTTTGCTGACAAGTAGAAGCGTAGAAGTTCCAAGAAGGTGTTCAAGGGCATGCCCACCGCGTTTTGAAACGACACGAGGTACTGGGCTTCAATGGGAGATTGGAGAACTTTAAGAGGCATGTGTGTGGGATTGAGTCACACAAAAATTAAAAAGAATTAAAAAAATTAAAAATCAAGACAATATTGCGAGATTGATAATTAAATGAAAAGATTGATAATTCAAGAGATTACTTAAAGGTTATAACTTAAAAAGGCATTAATTAAGAAGGTTGCGAGCCGGCACAAATAAAACTATTAATGCCAAATTGCGAGCCGGCAAGAAAATCAAACGAATTTATAAAAATATCGACATTTAAAAAAGAGTGTAATTAAAATATTGCGAACCAACAATACGCGCAAATTGTATACTTGGCGCCGAATAAGGCATATCCGATGTGTCGCAAGGTGAACCAGGCACGAGTCAACATAAAATATATACGTGTCACAAGTCATAGGACAATGTACGCCCCGTGCGAGAAGGAATGGATCTACAACATCCTCTAACATGTGGGCGTTGCTACAACAAAAAGACTGTGATTTATCAAGGAAAGAACACAGGAACATGCAAATAATCACAAAAGCTTGACAACAACAGGACAGCTAGCCATCCATTGTCGTGATTGCACGCGCAACACTAAGCTCAATGAAGTCACCATTTTAAGACGCCACAAAAACAAGCCCGCACGTGATATGTTGAGGAATATACAAGTACATGTTCAGAGAATTTACATCAAGTAATGTACAATTGTTTTAAACAGTAGTACTTTAAGCACCATGTACACTGAGTACTTCCCAACACTACTTGGTTATTAATTTTTTATATCAAAAGTTGGGGGAGTTGCTACAGATTTCTCGAACGATCTTTGAATCTTTGAATATCTGCATATTTTGAGTTTTGGAGGAAATGAAACGCAAAGAGGTCACCTTTGCGTTGCCCTTCTAGCACGCGATTCTTCGAGTACAGCACAAACTACGGTAGCACCAGCTGAGTTTCAAAGCAGGTACTGCATTTCGTTGCCTCCTTTGAGTGAGGATGCAATGTGTGCACTTCCTGCTGTAAGCGAGAGTTTTACGTTGGGCAAAACCGGGGGCCAGCCCTTTCTTCAAATGGGTCAAGTCTCCTGGAGCTTCGGGACACAAAGAAACGCCAGTCTCTCGGCGCTAATCCCGCAGTTACTCGGCCTCTGTTGCGTCGTGTCTGTTCGCTCCCCGCGCCTCGTGGCAGTGCTGTTGCGAGCGGGCGGGGGGAGGGGCGGGGGGGGGGGGGCCTGTGGAAATTTTGGAGGGTTTCGTACTCTCCAAACCATTTTCTCCCCCCCTTCTTCCTACACCACATGCTTCCCCCTCTTTGCAACTATCAGCTGATCTTCCAACATCTTATCTCTTTTGTGCAGGAATGTTTGTTGATAGAAAAAACAACCACTAAAATTCGAAAGTTATTTTAACTTGAGTAGAAGTTACTCAAAAAAAGTAATTAAAGTAAACTACTAATTACCGAAATAAAAATCTAACTGAAAGTTACATAACTACTCAGAAAAGTAGTTAAACTACAGTAACTTCAGTAGAGTAGTTGAACTACGTACAAGTCTGATTTCGACACATCAAGAATTAAATACAAATAACAAAGTTTCTACAATCAAACGTTTATTTTAGGGTAATAGCTTGATGAGGATGGATCAATGAAGTTTTAAACAATCTGAGCAGGTGCATAAGAGAAATTAATCTTCCGCTGTTCAACCAATACATTATCTAATCAAATCAACATGCGACGCTGCCCTTGATTGGTGTAGGCACGCGCACAGTTTAAAACAATCCGAGTTCGGCGACGTCGATCTGCAAAAACCGATTACTTTGAAGGTGCAATTCCCTATGGTTGCTGCATATCGCCTAAATAAGTTTTTTTTTTTTTACCAAGATGGGGTACTTGGGTTTGAGCACACTTTGAAGAGAAGGATGCTCTTTGACCAAAGAACCACTTTATCTTCTTTTTTGTCACCAACCTCTTCAGAACCAAAACGTCACACCATCTATGAAGCTGCCCTAAAGGAATATTGTGCTTAGAAAAGTTAGAAGCCCTTCTTGCGCTATGAACAAGAAACGGATTACAGCACTGTTGACAAACGAAGACACCCGACAGTATACTAAGACCACCCACATCAGCTTGTACCCACGATCCTGCACTGGAAGAGCAGAGCACTACAATAAAACCTCTCTGAATTATCTTTATATATACAAGGGGTTCCCATCCCCATATTGGCTCTCTCGGAGGCAGGACTTTCAGATAACCGTTCAATATCAAGATGCAAGGTCTACTGCAATCCTTCAATCACGACATTTCCGAATGAATGTGCTGTGTCGTATATTCGCCAAGATACCCCAGTGTCGAATTACGACTGACTAATTAAATACTGCTGATGTTGGATCCGTTGCTGTAAAAAAAATCATTTAAGAACTTCCCATCACAGTTATACATATCTACCGGGCAGAGACTATGACATGCTGGACGCTTTGCGAAATTGGTGCAAGCAGCATAAACCTGGTTTGATAGTGTGTAGTGATTTCAACAAACACGATACGCTTTGGGAAGCGAATCAATTGACAACCTAGTGCGAAGGCTTGAACGATTATTTTTGGCATGTGAACTCTCTGTAGCCAACACAAGAGGGCAAACTTTCTACAGGCCATCCTCTGCTTTGCTGCTCTAGATGTGACAGCTCATGATCCCACCCTTAAGCTTTCTTGAAAATTGCCCCGGACACCATGAACAGTGATAATTTACTGATTTGGATAAATTTGCCAAAATGCAGAGAGTCAAACACAAATTCGTATTGAGTCACTATATCGGACGACTTCTGCAGTTCCATAAGTTAATCCATAACTCCCATTATCCCAACCATACTTAGCGCCCTGCTGCTAAGCACGAAAGTTGTTCAGCATAGTCGGTGGCGAGGTTGCATTGGAATATCTTCACCGAATCGTTCTTTTGCCGTAACCAGATTCTGCGAGGTGACACTGCGGCTTTGCGGGGAACCACGCTGCTACCGTGACGACGTGGCACAGCGTCAACATCTGCCCATCGGCGGGTTTCCGTCACGCCCCTGATCGTCGCTGCGCAGGATTCCTCAGCAGCGCATGCTCACCCCACCACCCAAGAGGTCAACATCAAACCAGCTTCATCGTGGCCGCCGTCGCAGTCAGTGGCGAGGTTGCATTGAAATATTATCAACGAATCATTCTCCTGCCGTAATCAGGTAATAGTGCATTTTTAAGCTTGACTAGAACTGCTATTACTCCTGCCACCAACTGATGTGTTTTTTTCATTCTACTACTGCAGCGATGTCCGGGTCGAATGTTTATGTTGCGTGTCTTGTAGAAATTGCTGCCGATGAAAAATGTGTCACATTCTTGGTGTGCAAAAACGAATATCATTTGGGCAGTCTTGCGCGAGAATCACTGAGGCCTCTTACGCAGGCATGGGAGCTGCAAAGCGTAAGAAGGGGCGCTGCAAAACCTGCCGCACGCAGGAAAACAGAATCGAAGCTCAGAGCAGAGCTCTTACTTCGAAGTGTAGCTCACAAGATGACGCGTCCGTAGTCGCGGCTCAGTTCCAGGGATTTGGACAGACGCTTGACGCTTTATTGTCAATCAAATCAAGCATTGATACCCTCCTGACCCTCCCTGCTACGGTGGAAGAGCTCTTAACGCTAAAGCCAACAGTGGAAAGAATGGAAACGCATGTGCAGAGCTGGAAACTAAAGTGGATAGTTTGTCAGCCTAGTACGATACCGTGCTCAAATGCACAACCACGAATAAAGAAAAAATAACTGAGCTGCGCAAAGCACGCGGAGCTTCAAGTAAAGGTGAATTCACATGAGGAAGTGATTCAGTCTCTGAGGAGGACCTCAAAAGCGAAGAACAATATAGTCGCCTTGCAAACCTGGAAATTTAGGGGCTGCCAACATCTCCAAACGAAGACGTACGACAAGTTGTGTGCGGCTTGGCAGAAAAACTTGAGCTCTCCGATTTTATAGCTACATATGTTCTTGCTATCCATCGTCTTCCCGACGAAACTGGGTCAATTCCAATAGTTTTGGTTAAGTTTGCATCATCCCAACTTAAAGAAAGGTGGCTTGGCTCACGTGGCAAGCTCCGTGTTCTTGTTCAGGCAGCTACGGTACCAAAGATCTTCTTTAACGAGAATCTTACAAAACAAAACCGGCATCTGCACTGAATGGTCAGAGAAAAGGAAAAGGAAAAGCCGTACAAATTCACGTAAGTGAAAAGAACGGAAAAATCATTGCGAACAATAACGAAACGTCCTCACTGTTGCACATTAACCGTGTTGCAGACTTCGACAAAATTGTTTAGGCGTTGCCATGGAATTTCTTCAGTCCTCAAACTGTTTGTTACTTAAAAATGATTGTGAAGAACGCTCGAAGTCTACTTTTGGTTTTTTTTTCACGTTAATGTAAGAAGTATTCGAAAATACTAGGATCATTTTGTGATTATTGTGCGAGAGCTTAACTAGGTGATGGGTACAATCATTATATCCGAAATTAACATTAGTGAAGACATAGAAACTCTGTTTTGTATTCCCGGATATGAACTTTTTACGGTTTCAAGAGCATCCGGTAGGGGAGGAGGACTTTCCGTTTACGTGAAGGAGGGTTAATCCACGACACCGATTACGATAACGATGACCCATTCTGAGCGCATGAGCCTGCAGATTAGCCGTCATGATTTTCCCGTCATTCTGCTCCCAATATATTGACCCTCAGCAAATAATGTGAAGTTGTCTTTGAAAGAACTTGATAAAGCCCTATCAGAATTCAGTCCAATAAATCAGTTGTGTTTGGTCGGCGACTTCAATATAAATACGCTAGGTTCTTCACGTCCAACTGTATGTGATTATTTAAACTTGATGACAACTTACGGCATCGAAAGCGCTATGCAGGTTCCGACCCGAGAAGAATTTTGGGGCAAGAATTTAGTGTCTTCATGTATCGCCACATTAATCTTCGTGTTTTCGAGAGTACTCTGAAAGCTGCGGTTATATCGCAAAAATTAGCAGATAACTATTTTATAGCGTGCCAGATAATGCAAAAAACAAGGAAAGAAGAGCTGATGGAACTACAAGAACAACAAAAATACCCGATGTTGCAAAATTTAATGACAAGGTTGCCAACTACGACTGGGATGGCCTTTTAGCTTCGATTGAAGGGTCATAAGTGTACGATAAGCGCATAGAATTGTTATCGCGATTCTTGGCCACGTGTAAAAAAATCAGTAGCTATTAAAGGGCGTAATTCTGACTATCTATGGCTTACACCGGATGTGTTTACAGCTATAAATTACATACAAATATTATCTTTGAAAACATTGTAAACGCTCGCCGACCAATATCGCACTTAAAGATGAGTTTAAAACCACGAGAAATAAAACATGTGCCCTAACTCGATCGGCTAGACGCAGTTACCTTAAAGGGCAGTTTGAAAAGAACCGCTTCGACACAGCTTAAACTTGGGAGTTGACAAATCAAATTCGAGATGCAACAAAAAAGCGCTCAATTGACGAAATGATCGAAAAGGCCTCTGCACCCATGACACAAAAAACAATTAACAATTTCAGCGGGTTTTTTTTTCGTTTTTTTGCTTATGGATGCGGCGCGGTTTAAGATATCGATATTTCAGTTGGCGCATTGCACGGCTACAATCAAGCTTCGGCTTTTCTTCTTTCGTTATTGACACAGGAGCTGCGTGCTTTACGTTTTCTTTGAAAGATAAAAAATCTCCTGGCTTTGATGGAATTTATATACGTGATTTTCGAACAAATTTTTAAAAGCTGAAATACGTCCTTCTAGAATTGTTTAACCGCATCATTGAATCGGGAGAATGGCCTACATCACTGAAAACTGCTGTTGTTAGACCACTGTACAATGGAGGCGCAACTAATGACTTAAAAAACTATCGCCCTATATCAATACTGTTCTGCTTTGCGCAGGTGCTAGAAAAACATTTTAAAACAATGACAACTTTTGTAGAACGTTTTGGTTTATTGTCTGATAATCAGTGCGGTTTTATAGCAGAGCGGAAAACGCAGGCTTTCTTGGAAGATTTCAGTGACTGCTTGCATACCGGCTTCTATAAGAGTCTTTTACTTGCCCGGTGTTCCTAGATGTATCGAAAGCGATTGACAGCATCAATCATGATACTCTTTGTAGTAAACTATACAAGTTAGATTTTAGGGGTTCATTCTTTCACGTTTAAAAAATTATCTTTTAGGACAATCTCATGTAGTTGCATCTAAATCTCAAAGAGTTCTGGAACTTTCTTAACGGCCGGGGTACCGCAAGGCTCTGTGTTATCGCCTTTTTCTTTATTATTTCAAGTACTGCCAACCCTTGCG
The DNA here is from genome assembly GCA_037355805.1 of Ixodes ricinus. Taxonomy (NCBI): domain Eukaryota; kingdom Metazoa; phylum Arthropoda; class Arachnida; order Ixodida; family Ixodidae; genus Ixodes; species Ixodes ricinus. The sequence goes on along the minus strand of JAZHYW010034063.1, from coordinate 15,285 downwards.
GGTTATAGCAGGAGTGGATACAGTAATACATCAACAAAATACAGGTGACACAAGAAATTATACATAGAACAATCATTCTCACAGGTGTAACTACTCGTCAGCAAACCAGTTCATCAACTTTTCTTCAAATTCTTCAACACAAGTGACGTCACGTGTTGCTTTTCAATTTATATTGCTTTTCAATTTATGCCTTTGCTTTTCAATTTATGCCTTTGCTTTTCAATTTATATGTAAACGATCTTCCAAGTGTTGTCTCAGTTTGCAGAGTATTTAAATATGCCGATGACACGGTTTTAGTCTCCTGTGATGCGGTTTATCACGTCGCGATTCAAAAACTCCAAAATTATCTTGTTTTCACTATGGACTAGTTTCAATCTAATCTTATCAAAGTGAATGCTGTGAAAAACCAAACTGGTCTGTTTTAAAAACCCGCTTAAGCAAGCCGAACTTTCAGTTCCCATAGCACTGCACAATTCTAAATGCAGATTGTGCAGTTGTGAACGTCTTAAATATGTACAAACCGACAAATATCTTGGAATATATTTTGACAGTGATTCGACCTGGAACACACACATGGCACACTTATGTAAAAGATTAAGAGCGTCTCATGCTCTCTCTATAATATTAAAATGTTTCTTCCTTTCTCCGTCCGTAAATCTTTAGCACATGCTCTCGCATATAGTTATTTACGATACGGTATAACCCTCTTTTCAGGATGTTCTCTTTCTGGCGCTATAAAATTAATTCCTCACTAAAACGTGTTTTGAAAAGTGCGTCTTTTGGTAGTCAAGATACCACGAGTGACAGTATGTTTCATAAACTCAATTTACCGTTTTTTATGGGGCTCTTTAGAGAAACGGTAGTCCTCATACATTTCTGGACCTCTTATTTCAAAACGTCCTACATTCAACAGCGACGTCCAATGAGGCCATCACTTAGATATGATATACCCTGTATCAGGACCAGATATAGTGAACGAACACGGATGCATTATGTACCAATGGTTTTCAACAACCTGCTTGATAATATATTAGATTTAAAGTCAAAACGAAAGCTAAAAAAATCGCTTAGAAACCTTGAACAGTGAAATGAATATTCTTGTTTCCTTTTTGCCTTTAGTTATTTTTTACACGACATGTCTGCATTTATGAGATAACACTGTTATTACCGTTAATCTACCTATGGTCCAGTATATTGGCACTTTATGAATTACGCTGTTCTGTTAGAGTGTCTTATTTATTTTTGTTTCTTTGTTGTTCACTTTGTCAACTGCCCAAGCAGGCACACAACCCCCGAGGCTTCACCTGCTCGTTAATGGGTTCTTGTAAACTTACGTAACAAATATAAATAATGTTCAATGTTCAATGTTCAATATGCCGGAACACATTCCTTCTCCTGGCTTAAAATTGCTATATATTGTTGCGGCTCCTCGAAGAGCTCAGCGTCGTCTGAAACGTCACCCAGGTCATCCAACCGCATGGAATTTAATTGTATCTCTGCTACACTTCAAGGATATGTCAATCAGTTACGGCGGCCACACTGGTGATCCTTCTATGAAGAACTTAGCACACACACACCTGGAATAAAATCTGGAAAGTTATCCGACCCCTCACTGGAGATAGACGTCGTATTCCACCTTTCGAGACTCTCGCAGTCACCCAGATTAAATCATTAAAGGAAATTGCAGAAGATTTTGCCTACACGTACGAGAGTGAACGTAGTGTACCGATACACCATCCGCAAATAGAGCCAGTAATGACATGGACGATGGTTTCACTAAAGAAGAACTGACAGCATCATTACATCGATGTCCATGACACAGTGCTGCAGGGCTGAGACGGCATATCCTACCAGGGTCTTCAGAATCTACCCATTGCAGACTTCATGTGATAGTTACAATTAACTTCTTATGGAAAACTGTCAAGGTCATAGAAGACAGGAAGATTGTCCATCATCACTACCAATCCTGAAGCCCGGTAAGCCATCATATGACCCATGCTCATATAGACCCGTGGTCTTGACTTCGTGCGTTGCCAAATTAATAGACCGAATGATCCAAAACGGTTCACATGTTTTCTAGGGAAACATTACTTGCTACCTAACGAGATGACCGGTTTTCGTCCGGCTATCTCTGCGACGGACAATATTCTTGACCTGGTCAGCATCGTTGAAGATGCTAGAGCTCAGCGACAAACCACACTTCCGATTTGTTTTGACGTGGAGAAATCTTTGACATTGCACATATTGCAGGTATCCTTCATCGGCTTAGTTCTATAAGCATAACGGGCTGCATTCAAACCTTTCTGGCCAATTGTTTGCATGGTCGCCCGTTTCAGGTTCCCCTTCAAGATACACTGAACAACTTCCATCGAAAACATAGAGGCCTTCCCCAACGTTGAATACTAAGCTCCGTACTACTCAATATCGCCATGGCGCCAAAAGCAATAACACGTAGACCGCTAGCTATCAACGTTTCCATATACGCGGATGACGTCTGCTTATGGGTTAGCCACTTGAGACGCGATGTGCTTCGTTGATAATGGCAGCCAGCCATGACATCGTTTCAACTGTATCTGGCTACAGTCGGACTTTAAATTTCGGTAAGCAAGACAGCCTACATGTTTTTTCCACGTGTTCAAAGGCGATCATGCCCGGATATTAATTTGTATTTGAATACTTCAAAGATTCGTCGAAACAAAACATATCGCTTTCTTTTGAACAGCTCTCGACGCGAGGCTTCAAGGAAAAGCAGAAGCAGAGGTTAATGCCAAAACGTCAAGTAAATTCACAAACGCCGTCTGTCGCCTCGGTAGTAAGCCATGGGGGAATTAACCATTTTCAATGCTCCGTTTACATGACACTATTGTGATGGGACGTATGCTCTACTCGCTTTCATACGCTCGACCTTCGAACGCCCACATGTTAAGTCTTGAATGGATTCAACGACAAGGCATCCGTAAGGCGCTGGGCGTTCCTCGAGCAGCATCCAACGAAAAAGTGTACGCTGAGAGCAATACACTGCCTCTACTACTCCGTATTGCAAGAAACTCTATGCAACAGTTCATGCGACTGCATAAATCAAAACAGGAACTGCCCTTTTACGTCGTTTAAAAGAGAACCGAGTCCAGATAGAATCACCTTTTACAAACACTATATTTCTTGGTATATCTATTCGTATCACGAAACCACCGGTGTACAAAAGAAATCCCTGGCGCCAGCACTCATTCGAGTACAAGGAACATTTACCAGGCATTCGAATAAAAAACCTAAGACTGCTTACGTGTAGGAATGCGAAAGCACTCGTACACTTATTCCCAAAAGCAACGCGCCACGTCGTCATATCGCACACGGCGCTCCGACGGTGATATCACGTTTTCCCAATGCGCAGGCGCGGCGAACCCCGCCGGCCCCACGCCTTCGTGACAATGTATCTGTGTTGCTGTGCTTTTATTGTGTTTATTTTTCTGAGGCGCGTCCGCTTTGACCTTGAGCGCACCGCCGATCTTCGTGACGATGAATTTGCGTTGCTGTGTTTTTGGTCAATGGGAATGTAACAACCGTTTCGCTGCTACAGATGGTTACAGACAACGCCGGATTCACTCATGGGGCGGTTATTGCTTTCGCAATAAAGGACACCCCGGACATTATTCTTTAAAGAATCGCTAAAGAGGCTCTCGAACTGCGGTACACGGGAGCACTTCGAATTTACACCGACGGCTCAGTGCACCAAGCCTGACGAAGCGCAACTACCGCTTTTGTCATCCCAGCGATAAAAATTCAATGGATTGGAGAATTTGATAAATTGGTATCGTCAACATCCGGTGAAATGGAGGCCACCAAGAGTCCCCTGCGCACACTTGCTGAAACCTGGTATGAACAATAATATGTCTTTATAACCGATTCCCGCACATTCCTCAGAAGACTTGCGGCACCAGAAACTCGTGATGAACAAGTTAGAACAATTCTAAATGTACTGAATATTCTCGCAGAAAAAAGCCTCACTGTACAGATTCAATAGGTACCTTCCCATGTTGGAGTTCTTGGGAACACCGAAGCAGGCCAACTAGCGGGAGCTGCACATAACCACGTCCCCTCAAATCAAAGTCCTGTACATTTTAAGGACTCGCTTTGCCTAGTCAAGGCAAACATCAAAGATCTCGCTCCTTCAAGCCGAACGGCAGAGCAGCCCTGCATCACCAAAGGATTTCCTCAAGCGAGCAACACCTTTATATTGCGTTTACGCACCAATAGTGCATTTACTAAATATTTTCTACACAAATTGGTGTGGCAGGCAGCCTATTGTGCAGAGCGTTCAATGAAGAATAAAGAATTCAGCATCTGCTTCTTTCTTGTGAGCATTACGATATACTGCGAGATGCTTTTTTTCAAATGCTCGCAATATTCGCAGCGCCGGAAACAGCAAATAATACATTTCCTTCTGGATGCGTACACCGACACAATAAACTTCAACGACCACTTCTCCACTTCCTGATTTCTACTGGTTTATTCGACACATTGTAACAATTCTTTACGGTTATGTGTCCTGCTGGAGAGCAGAGGACCCTGCCCCATTTGAGTGAAGCAGGCGCGCCTTTGTGTGTGTGTGTGGTGTGTGGTGTGTGTGTGTGTGTGGTGTGTGTGTGGTGTGGCGTGTGTGGTGTGGTGTGTGTGTGGTGTGTGGTGTGTGTGTGTGTGTGTGTGTGTGTGTGTGTGTGTGTGTGTGTGTGTGTGTGTGTGTGTGTGCGTGTGTATCCCAATTGCCGTTTCTTTTATACTTTTCGTCCTCCTTTTTCCCTCTCCTTCTAGTCTCATACCGTTTATTTATTTCCTTTCTGGGAGTAACCATTCTGCAGCCACTGAAAGAACAACATCTCCCTCGCCTCTACGCCCCCCCCTCCAAATTTACAAACTTCCAGCTGAGATTATTGTTTTTTAGAAATTCTTGAAAATCATGAAGGTCAGTTAATCCCAGGCTTGCACGTCTTTCAGGCTTTTACACCAAGTCTGCTCTCTTTCAACTCCAGTGTGCATGTCAGCCATTGCTTATTTTTATAAAATTCAGTGCGTCTTGCCTTTCCCTGAACTTGCATGCACAATCCGCTGGCGAGTACCCCAGAATTCTCGTTTCTAAAATATAGACTGCAACTTCGAAGTCCAAGCCGTATCGGCTTTGCTTCCCTGCCAGTTCATTGCACGCTGACGAAAATGAAGATACTCGGGGTTTGCCGCCGATCTCCGTTTAAACAAACAGCAGGGTTAATGGTACATTTGTTTTTTTGTTCCGATGAGCTGCTTTTTTCCACCCCTGACATTTCTGCTCCCCGCACCCGCTAGTGCAAAGTGACGTGGCAAAAGGCACATAGCTGGTTGGTCCATCCAGTGTTTATCTTTTACAACACTGTCAAAGATGATGAGGGGCCAGATCTCACCGGTGGCCTTTCTGTCTTTGCGCGGCGGGCGCTCGAACGGACTTCCTCGGGTACCTACGTTTTTATGGGAATTTTATAACAGCCACAAAAACGCAGATTTCTTTTCAGAGAACAAGAAGGCGGGGGCACGGCGGACATATTCACCGTGGTCCTCACTAACCTCAAGCGACAGTTTTATGGGCCATTAGTTTTCTGCTCTTTTGTGCGCTCGAGGCAGTTCGTTCATTTATTAACGAGTCGGGTCTGTTGCCTACGCTTAGACAGTCGAACAGTCCTACCCTGACTGGGCGTAAGGACGAGCCTGGAGTCGGGGACTCCGGGCTGTCGTGTTTTCCGTGAATTACTTTTCTTTCGCATTGCTAACACTCTCTTCGTTAGCTTACCCGTCTAGAAGCCCATTGTGTCCCCCTTCTTCCACTCTAGTTCTCTCTTTGACGTCCCTTCAAAGAGAGAAATAGAGTTGAAGAAGGACCATATGCAATGGGTGTTCGCTGGCGGAAAGATGCTATGAGTAACTGTCAGTAATTCGTTACTACATTAAAATGGTATTTTCAGGAATGTAACTAATATATAACAATATTGCGAATAAGTAATAGATCCCAAATAATTCCGTTACTTCTAACGAATTACCTTTCATGTCTGGTTTGCAAGGCATGTGCCTTCAAAAACGCGGGCACACTGAACGCTTCGACGCCTATACGACAGTTGAGTTATCACGCCTTCGCGCAGAAACTACCACATAAAAATGCGGAAACTTGGACGATTTGCGACGTAAGCCCGTGAAGGCAAAAAGCTGGAAAATCACTGCGACCAACCGACGTCCCTCGGCAGCGCTGGTGCCATCAAGTGCGCTCGGTACTATATTTGAATAAAAAGGTAGGTTGACAAGTCATGATGTCAGTAACGTCTAGGAAATGAGGGGCAGCAAATGGCTGGCGGAATGATATAAAACCCTTTGAGCGGTAGTTTCTATTGGGTTCCTGGCGTGTCAGCGACTATCCGCTCTCAATTTAGGGAAAGACTAGACTTCAAATATGAGCGCACGAGGGTACCACGGACAAGCATTGCTGTCTTTCAGTGGGTTGTACATTCTTTAATTCTGTTTCTCTACTAAGGTCTAGAAGCTCGTTCTGCAAGGTATAAAACTTTGGGTGGACTCTCTGTTGGCATCTTTGAGAGCTCATTTTTCCGGCAAGATTTTCTTCTAGTCGTTACAACATTTCTTTCATAAACAGTTCTGGGGCTATCACTGTTCACCCACCTCGAAGCAGTGTCTTCGAAAGTGCAAGACTAGCAAAAGAAACTGACATTCTTGCCGTAGGAAGGTAAAACACAAAAAAAGTGTGTCTTCTTGTGGTTTCTTCTCCTTTAGACGCCTATTATGTTCCCATATATTCCTATCTTTATTTTTATTTACTTTTTTTCTATTTGCTTTTTTTGCACTCGGAGTTTTCGATTAGGTCGAGACTTGTTTCCGGTTCCGTGTTCGATCGTTCTTGTTTCAAGTTTTAAATCAATGTAGCTTTGCGGTGGGTTATGCCGATTCCTACAGTCGTAAAATTAATCAAACGGGAAATTATAGCTGAGTTTAAAAAAACATTATCTGCAATAATAAGTAAAAGGTAATGATAAATCTAATAAAGAGAGACTTAGCAAATACTCTTCAGCAAATGTATTTGCAAGATACCATATTCTTGTGTTCCAAAAATAAAACCCCAAAGGCAGACTAGAAAAGAAGACTCGCTATCTTTAGGTATAATTATAACCACTTTTTCTCTTCTTTCCCTTTCGTTTACCACGCTCACCTTTGTTTTGGCTAGTCACCTTGCCGTTCTTCGTTTTGGGAGTCATTCGTCCTGGGATAATAAAATAAAACATTTCCAATCGTAGCAAATGCAAGCAGTCCATTATTCTTTTAAATATCCCGTGGTCTTCAAAATGTATTTCTGCATGGCGGTCTTCACTACGCAGAAAGGGCCGAGAAACTTAGAGTTTGTCCCGGGATGGCCTTTACGAACAAGGACCAAGTAGTTCAGTTAAAACAAAGTTGTTTTTTTCTTCATATGAGTGTGATACTTGAACAACTCGTTAATTGCTCTTCGTTTTTTCTTGGCCTCAAACTTTTCATAAATTCCCAACCCACAGTCCGCTAACAGCATAGGGGTTTCTCGTATACCGCATAATATGGGCTGCACCTGAGAGCGGTTATGTGTGAGTGGTTGCGGTGAGCAACTGCCCCTCGAGCCAACATTTCCATCCCCTCCAAAGGCCGGGTACATCATTATGAACTTATTAATATATACTATTATCCTTTCTGCCATGCCATTGGCTACCGGGTCATACGGGGCTGAATGATTGCAAAATGATCCCACGATGTTGCGCCCGGTCACAGAGACGTTTGCTTATGAAAGGTGGTTCATTATCGGAAATGTCGGTCTTCACGCTATTCTAATATATCCCATTCAGGATATGTATCACGCTATCGGCGTCTTCCTTTCCAGGGCGTGTGGCGGCCATCCGTGTTCATTCCTCAATACAAAATTAAACACGATTGAGTCTTGTGCACTCCTTTACTCCTCTTTTTCAGCTCCGCAAACTCTAAATGAAGATTCTCGAAAGGCAATTCGGAATGCACTGGGAGAATCATGTCGTTCGTTTTCTGATGGTACTTGGCTTTATAACCCTGACGTAGATGACAGGATTCCACGTAGGTCCAGACGTCTAATTTCATGTGATCCTACCTAAATCTTTGTAAGTAGATGTTTTAAGTGGGCAAAAAACCATCATGCCCCCTGAGTCTGGTCTATCGTGATAGAGTTGTAACACTTTAGAAATCAGCGTTTGCAGAACAATGTATTTACCTTCTTTGAACTTCAGTTGTTCTGTTCCTTCACACACGTTTAGCTTCCTCAGACGGGATGTCGACAATCAGCCGCAACAACGCATCAGCGTCATTCAGGTTGCTTGAGGGCGGTGATTCATTTCAAATTGAAACTGCTCTAGTTCATTGATTCATCTCGCCAGCTTTCCTTTCGGTTCTCTCAAACCAAAAACGCAGGTCAGTGCTTGATGGTCGGTGTAAAGCTTTAACTTTCTTTCAGTCGGGATATGTCCGGAAATATCCAATCGCCATCAATACAGCCAGTAATTCCTTCTTGGTCGATGTGTAGTTTATTTGTGTTTTCGAAAATGTGAAAGAGTAGTATCCGATAACCCTAACCTCTTGGCTCAAGGGTACAGTGGGATCTCTCTGATACAACACTGCCCCTGTTCCTTAGTGTGAGGCATCGACATTCATTTAATTTCATTTCATTTATTTAGCTCAAAGACATCCTTACGAATACAATACATGAGCGAGGATTTTACTATGGAGGAAAAAGCACACTATAAAAAATAACTCTATAAAAGAAAGAACGACAAAGTAACAAAGTTCACATTATCTGGTTAAACATGGTACCACATCATCATACACATTCAAGCATAATCAAGATTGCAAATCTTTAAGTTCAAAAGTCAAAAAGCTATGGTAAATCTAAGAAGGAAAAGTCATGAAAATCAACAGAAACAAATATAGCGTCAGAAATTCACGTTGGCTGGTCCACACATAGCACAACATTATTGGCCACGCTCAATGATTCCGAGTTTTGGAGTAAATTTAAAAACATTTGTTCACATTTCTTTTTAAACAAACCTCACCTTGGGCTGTAACAGATTCTGGCGGGGTGTTCCAGTCGGAAATGCACAATAACAATGGGGATGAAGAAAAAAGATTAGTACGAGCTGTATAAGGTTACACTTTCTGTGCCTTATCAATTCCAACAGTTTACAGAATGACTGTTTGAAGGTGGAAGCACTGTAATAAAGACGACGAAAAAAACACAAACGAGAAATCTTTCTTCGCATCTCTAGAGAAGATAAACCGATATTTTGTTTTATGCACGTAACGCTGGTGTGATCCAAATAATTTCCAGGGATAAATCGAGCGGCTTTGTTTTGCAGTGCTTCAAGACTTTTGACTAGGTAATTTTGATGCGGATTCCAGATTATATTTGCGTATTCAAGCTTGGAGAGTACGATAGTTTTATAGGGAAGCAGACGCGTACCCTGGGGTGCCTGGTGCAATGTACGCCTTAGAAAGCCAAGTTTCTTTGATGCGCTCTGTATGACATGATTCATGTGTTCGTTCCAAGTTAAATTATGCGTAATGTGAATGCCTAAATATTTATATGACGTGGCAACTTTAAGTTCAAAAGAAAGAAAGTTGTATTGGATACGATTTCACATCTGACTTTTTGGTGACTGTCATTTGCCGACATTTTGTAGTATTGGTGTTGAGTTGCCATTCCACGCACCATGTCCCAATTTTGTCAAGGTCATCCTGTAGGGCAAGACTATCATTGAAGTTGGCTGTTTTCCGATATAACAGGCAGTCGTCCGCAAACAACCTGATGGTAAACGTTAAGGTTGATGGGAGGTCGTTGATGTATATCAGGAATAGGAGGGGTCCTATAACGCTACCCTGTGGGACACCTGATGTGACGGGACATTGGGACGAAAGGGTGTTATTTAATATCACTGACTGCGTTCTGCCACGTAAAAAGGCTGCTATCCGGTCTAGAATCGAATGGTGTATATGAAGGTGTGAAAGCTTTAGTAGCAAGCGACAATGCGGAACTGTATCGAATGCCTTAGCGAAGTCGATGAAGAGTGACGTCAGTCTGGGTGCCAGCATAGGTGTTGAAGTGCAGATCAGTGATAAATTCGAAGAGCTGAGTATTACATGAGTAGTTTTGTCTGAAGCCATGCAGATTCGGAAAAATGTAGTCATACCTGTCGACGTGATTCATTATAGCTGAAAAAATGACATGTTCCATCACTCTGCACAGGACGCTCGTAAGGGATATAGGACGGTAGTTGGAGGGGTCGGATTTTATGCCCGATTTGAAAATTGATTGAACGATAGCGAAATTCCAACCTGTCGGGACGATACCTGTGTCAAGACTTTGCTGAAAAAGTAGAAAGAAAAGAACAGAAGCGGAATTATTTACTATTTTTAGTATTTTTGAAGATATTCCATCGTCACCGGCAGCACAATGGGACGGGAGCTTATCGATAGTTTTGGTTATGCCGCAGCTTGTAAATGAAAGTGGAGACATGGGCACAAAGTGGAACCGTGGGGGCGAAGGAAGAGGGAACGTCTCCTGCGTGAATACTGTTGAAAAAAAGCTGTTCCACATATGTCCCGCATCACTTTCGCATAGGCAGTCACCCTCCTGGTTTGTAAACAGTGGACTACATCGGGTTTAACTAGGATTTACAATTTTCCAAAATTTGCGGGGATCCTTCATTAAAACCTGTGACAATTTATTTCCAAAAAATCCTTTTTCGCTTTTTTTATTTCTTTTTTATAATTTTGACCAAAGACTACGTTCTGACCAGTCACCGTCTCTGTTAGTTCTTTTTGCCCTCTGAAAGAGCCTTTTCTTTTTGTTTTACATTCGCTTTCATGCATTTGTGAACCATGGCGACAGCGAGTCTGATCCAACAGTAATTTTTGGAATATTGATTGACACTAACTTGTGAAGTTCAATGCTCAATTAGAGTCCACTTTTCTTCTACTGAGCGACCTAAATAATGCTGTATGAAATCTGGTAGAAAAAGATCCAGCGAAAAATTCGTAGCATGAATATTCGCTTTGGCATAGTTAAAAATCTGCTTGCGATTATTTTCTCGGTTTTCAAAAGAAAATGTTATTTGAACGTGGACAATTGCAGGATCGCTAATGAAGTCGAGAACATTTGTGGTGCTTACATGGTTCCTTATTGTTAACAAGAAATAGATCTAAAATCGCGTCACCGCGGGTAGGGGAGTTTACAAGTTGGTGCAATCCGAAACAGCCTACCAAGGCAAGAAAATCATAGCACTGAGCGGGATTTGAACACTGCGTGGACGGGCTGAGAGTCGGCCAGTCAATTCTGGGGAAATGAAAATTACCTGCTTATACTAGATCATCATTTGGGTAGGATTCTTTAAAGTGCCCCAAAGAGCTATACATGGCGTCATGAAAGTCACTTATATTTGAATTTGGCGGCCAATAACAAACAGCGATTAATAACCTACGATAACCCAGCTGAAGACGTACCCACACGGTTTCGAGCAAGGAGTCGGAAGATATTACTGTACATTTTAGATGGGACTTTATAGCAATAAGTACACCGCCACCCCTTGCACCAGGGCGATCGTTTCATATTACATTGTACTCTTTGCTCAAGGTCAGCTCCTTATCGTCTACGCATGATGACAACCACATTTCACTTCCTATGATAACGTCCGGTTCGCAAGAGGCGGTGATGCATTCAAATTCTACCTGTTTAGAAAGCAGGCTAAGAAAATTTACTACGAAAAAGACAAAGAGTGTTCAACAGAAGATTTGCGCACATTCCGGGGTTGTCAGTCGTCTGCACGGGGAACTTCACGTGGGCTTTGAATTGGAATGACGGTTTCAGCAACACTGTCATACACGTATATTTCACTGCCAACATGCAGTTTATCAAATGACGGCTTGTATCTAACATGCTGCTCCCTAAACCGAGCGGCAACCTCCAACAGTTTCTTTCGCTCGAAACGCACTTTTGGAGAGAAGTCCTCCGAAATCCACACCCTGGGTGATACATTTTTTAGTTTTGAAGCATTCCGGAAGAAATTATCTTTGTTTTTAAAACTGAGGAATCTAACAATAATGGGACGGTTCGAACCGATACGTTTTGCCCAAGACGATGCGCTCTTTCAATTTCGCCAACGTTTGGCGTGAGCTTATCTTTGATGAAATTTGATACCAGTTGTTCGGTGTCATTCCAGGTCTCATTTTTGCGTTCAGGCGAACCACCAAAGATCAGATTGTTCCTGCGCATTTGGCCATTCATGTCGTCCAAAGTGTCCCTTAATACAGAGAGCTGCTCATGCGCACTCGCAGACTCCCGCTCCACAAGATCAAGCGTTGCAGTGACACAAGCCAAATTTTCTTTTATTTGCCCGATTTCAGTAACTCTGGCCTCTAAACTAGCCACACAGCTGCCCAGGTCGGCAATGCCCTTATTAATTTCATTTAGCTTGCCGATACTTTCCCTCTGGTTTTGGTTGCTGGCTGCTATTAAGCTATCAATAGCTTCTTGCAGTTTGTCTATTTTTTCATTGTTTGTAGGCCCGGGGCCGGGGTTTAGCTCAACGTCGCCGGCTGACGTAAGTAACAGGAAAAGAACTGTAAGAACAGCAAAAAGTTTGAAGTGGCTGAACATTCCAGAACAGAAGATATTCAACTGCTTCGGCGGTAACTGACGAGACTTTCTTCTCGTGCACATTGAAAAACTTCTGATACGAATCCGGTAGGTTGCGATGTCAACACACATTGGTACACACTGGTGGGATTTGCAGCCAAAAGGAAATTTAAAATGTATTACAAATACTGAAGTGTACGCACCTGCGAGAGATTATTGACACGTTTAGTGCTCTGGCACACTTGGCTGCAAATCCCGAGGCGATGCTTGTGCCGATATTTTTTGTAGTCCACTGATGTGGTCACGTGTTGATGACGTGTTGACCAGCTGTCTTGACGATGACGGCCACCGGCGCTCCGCGCTTGAGCGGTGATTCTTGAATTCACGAATTGCGTGACAGGCAGAACGCTGTCTAGAGGGAGACAGCACTTTCCGCGCAAGAATAGCCGGGGCTCCTGCGAGAGATTATCGACACGTTTAGTGCTCTGGCACACTTGGCTGCAAATCCCCTGGAAAGGTGGTTGGGAATTCAACTGGAACAGGTGGTTGGGAATCGAGTAGTGTAAAAACAAGATCACTAGAAATACGGTGGAAAAGACCTTGATACACAATCTCCCACTGGTCAGTCTATTCAAACGGTACTTCTTTATTGGTAAGTTCTGTAAGACGTTTTTGTTAATTTAAAATAATCCTTGATGAAGGCCCGAAAATGCCCGGTTAATCCAAGGAAGACGCGAAGGGAGTAAATATTGTACGGCCTTACCAACCTTGAGATGCGAACGATGGATTTCTGCATCGTCATCTTCATTGCGCCATCAAAGACACGTCCCAGGAAAACAACCTTGGGTTGGAAGAGCTCGCTTTTCTACGCATTGTTTTCATGCGCGCCGTGCTCAAAGCTTGAAGAACCTTTGCGAGGTGGTCAATATGCTCTTCTGCAGTCCTCGAGTGGATCAAGATGTCCTGAATGTAAGCATTGCAGAACTCTCTTAAGTAGGGCTTCGAGACCTGGTTCATCATTTCTTTAAAACCAGTCTGGCGAATTCTTTTACACAAATGGCACGCGGTTGTATTCGTATACATCGAATGCTGTTACAAAGGCAGTGTACTCCAGTAATGTTTGGAGGTGGGCTAGTCGGTGGTGCATTGTAAACATAAATAAAACAGCGCAAACGAACACAAGGACAAGTAGAAGAAGGGACACAGACACAGCGCTGACTCACGACTTACTCTCCTTTTCTTCTTAAAACACGTCAACATAAGAAGACAGGAAATAAAAAGAAGTAGAATCCAACATGTAGTATATCTTGACTGTCATGTGCCATCCAAAGAATTTCGAACAGAAAGTATACCATTACAAAAAACAAATGAAAAAGGAAAGTAAATAGTAGAGAAATATATAACTATACATCATTCTACCTCAGGTCTGAGCAAAGCCAAAACTAAAGCGCGAGCTCTAATGCTCTTTGCGTACCTGTTCCGCACACGGCCTCGTGGTGTGTGGGCACCGTTTTTTAGGCTGCATGTACGCGCTTGTAGCTATAGGATCGCTCCCACGGAAGCAGAAACAAAATATTAAACAAACGTGTCCAAACTCCCAACAAATTCGAACTCTTCACTGGATAACGTAACTGACTCTGAACTTACGCATAGATCTAGACTGTGTTGTCCAATGTAAAACGCTTCATGAATTTCCCTAGCCATTTTTTGTGAATGTTTGCTCCGATATTAAGTGATATCTACCTAGCAAGTTGTGATTGTGCTATTGCAGAAAGGTTAGATGATCGTTTTTTGAAAGTCTTCAGGTATGTTGATGATTACCTGGTTGTGTTTAAACTCTAAGCAGGGCTCAAGAAGTGCTGACTTGGTCTCAGAGTTATTAGATACCTTTCGGGAGTGCTCTGGAGGTCTGCGGTTTACGAATGAGGTTCCAACTAAAAAGCTTTGCAATTTTGGACCTAAACATTCGTCTTGAACCGAGTCACCTGTGCTGGGCTTATAAGCCTAGAACAAAAAGTCCCTCCTTAGCTATGAATCTACGCACTCAAAAGTTGTAAAAAGAGGTATTGCAAAATCATGTTTGAGAGCTTCTTTATTGAAATCCTGTGTTCACAGAAGTTTCAACAGCTTTCTGGTTCAAGTCGATAGGTTCACAAAAGCGGGTTTCCCGAAACTTGTCATAGTGGGGGTAGCGGAGTCACTTTTAAAATTATTCAGGAATCCCCTTAGCATACTTGACAACGTTAGACAAAAACCTGCTTCTCGACCGGTGGTAATACCATATTTGCACAGCTTCTCCCACAGGATTAAAAAAGTGGCTGTTAAATACGAAGTCCCTATAGTCTTTTCAGCACCTTCCAAGTTATCTCGTTTGTGTGCTTCCATTGAGAGAGCAGGACTTCAACGTGTAGGGTGTGGGATAAACCATCGCATTAAATATGTAGCTTGTGCTGTGGGGGTCGTTTATAAAATACCCTTTTCCTGTGGTAAAGTGTATATTGGGCAGACGGGCAGATGTATTAATGTTAGAGCTCGGGAGCATTCTCTGTCTTTGAGGTCTTCACCTTCGGGTCACCTAGCCG
>JAZHYW010034062.1:0-49510 GCA_037355805.1 Ixodes ricinus | reverse complement strand
GGGCTGGGTGGTGGAACGAAATTAAGAATATCTAAAAAGGTGATATGATATTAACGCAGAAAGAATTTGCAGCTTGTAATTTTTGTATCGTTTATCTTAGGAAAAAAAGAGAAAAATCAAGTCTACTTTTTTTTTTATAAATATCGCAATTCCGCTACGTAAAAAGCAAAGCGAAAAACGGTAATATCTCGTGCCCGTCAAACACGAGCGGCGGCCGGTGTGACGGATATTTGGGTACATCTGGGTAAGTTTTCGTGACGCCATCTGCCCGAGGCGCACAAAACCATACCCTCTGATGCTGTGGTGAGAGAATGCGAACACAGACTTGTTCAGACATAAAAGAGAAGATGAAAGAGGACTCGACCTTACATAGACTTTTTACAGACCCAGACACACAGGTTAAGCCTGTGCGCCTGTGCGTGCGCGAAGAACTTTGGTGTAGATACCTGTGTTTATTTCGGTTTTCAAGTAGAACGAGATGACGCTAGTCCAAGCGGGTAGGAAGGAGTGCAAAAAGGCTCATCTTGAAAAATCAGTTTGTTGCAAAAACTTGTGTATGAAATACCTCTAACTTGTGGGTATGGTCAAACATAAAGATGCATCAGCGAAAGATTAAATGAGCATAAAGGAATGCCAAGGCCAACACAACGAACTCGGAAATAGCTAAATGTGTTCACGAGCAACTCTAAATTTGTAGTTGGGGCCCTTTTTAAGAATAAAAAGTGTCCGAAATGCAAAACTTTTTTATGTCTTTTTCCTTCAGGGTTGTGTTTTTATTTTTTGCTTCACGATTCCGAGGTTTGTTAGGGCTTGTCTCTCTAAGTTTTCGATATGTCACGGCTAGGAGATAGGATTACAACGTGTTGCACTAGGTTTAGGGCTTAATGATGCAAGTTATCGGGAAGGGGCGCGTCATGCTGCAC
This sequence comes from Ixodes ricinus, assembly GCA_037355805.1. Taxonomy (NCBI): domain Eukaryota; kingdom Metazoa; phylum Arthropoda; class Arachnida; order Ixodida; family Ixodidae; genus Ixodes; species Ixodes ricinus. Next base: position 48,587 of record JAZHYW010034062.1, on the reverse strand, counting down.
AGGCAGGGCGCTCCTTGACGATACAAGGTGGCCTGCAGGCGGACATTCCCCAAAAGGAACAAAGGGCTCAAGCCCCGCAAGTTCACTTTTCTCCGCTTCTCTGGCGTCTACGTCCGCCCACGGTCTTTTTTGCGTCACATTCAATATTATAACGTTAACAGAACGCCCTTCCTCATCGAGTCGGGGAGCAGGCTGCTCATGAATAATCCCTATGTCACATTAACTAGGAACCCACCACTAAGTTTGGCCTCGACAACGGGCAACCTCTTTGCTGTGGTGTTGCAACCGATATAAAAAATATGATTATGTTTAATTATTAAAAATTCCATAGGCTTCAACAGTTGTGAACGAATTGCACAGTGGACCATTTTACGAAATCGCTAGATCCGATTGGCTCCATTCAGCTGCAGTGACCCCAACATCCCTTTGTGCTTATTGTTGGGCTTCTTTGGCCCCCGAGGTCGTTCTAAGACGCTTCTTCCTTCTCCTCCCTAATGAGAGCATTGTTTGGTCCTCGAAATCCCCGAACCTCGTTTTCGGTCAGGTTGCACCCGTTATTTCTAGAATGGTGGATTAGTGCACAGATAACATTTGTCTGAATTGCTCAAACTCTAAAGCATATTCCCGAAGCAAAAAAAAAAAATTATAACTGTTTTACTTATTGTATTCACTGGGATTTGGTGTGTAGCGTAAAAAACTGTCGACACAGAATAGTTTATTCTGACTTTTGCCACAAAAGACTTCAAGCCTCATGGAAGCGCATGCAAATGTGCTCCCTGGACGCCGTTCCGCTTTGCATACGCACATGCGGAGCGCGAAATATTTTTCTGACGAAAGTTGAAGACTTCTGTTTAGTGAGGACACCTCTTGACTCAGATAAGATATTTCGAGGTCATGAGTATTTACAACCGCGACATAATGACAGTGTGGGCAAATAAAAATGCGGGTCTTTTCCCAGGTGGCTTACTTTAGAACTACACCGATGGGGACAACAAAAGTGACGCAGCTCTCGGCTGACTATACCCGAACGCCGAGTGAGCGTTCGACTGAGACTCGTATTCTCCTGTCGCCTGGGGGGAACGCGTGAGGGGCTCTCCAGCCTGCGTGAACAATGCAGCATGCACCGTGCATCTGTTCAGCACCTGCTCAGCATAGAGGCCGAAGTCGGTCAACCTCACATTTTTGACAACTGCTTTCGGGAGAGATGCAGCCTGTAGCGGCCGATCAACGCCACTCCGCCCATTATGGGCACTGCTTGTGAGCAATATATTGATTGTTATTTCATTTGAGGCACTGGGTCGCCCCATACTTTTTATGTTACTCAAATGACCCCACAAACAACTTTGTTCGAATACGAATAAAATCACCTAATTATGTGCGACATGCGGGTTTCATGCACTGCCTCTACTACTTTAGCTTCGGCTATTATTACTGGTCGTATAAGCTGTCAAAAGAGAGGGGATAATTTGGATAACGTAGTTTTCGGTGTGCTTTACGCAATAATTTTTAGAACATTTCACTTTAGTGCGATGACCGGCTGTACTATCGATGCTTGTTTTACAGCAATCTAGGAGTTTCACACGTTCATCGAAACACATGCTTCAAAAACAAAACAAAAACAATACCGTAATTAAATTTAAAAGTGCAGTTTATGTTTTCCGGTGTTCGCGGGAAGGCGCTCTATTTGACATGTCACATAGCCAAAGGGGCATATCTTCTTTGTGGAGTTCTAGGCATTGAAAAGTTGTTCTGGATTGAAACTGTCCCCACTGTAGATGGACAATCTTGCCAGTGCAGTGCGGCAGCTAACGTGGGGTATTAACCTGCATCTTGCAATAATAATAAAAAGGGCAATGAAACCATACTGAATTTTATGATTCAGCACTTTAAAGAAGCATGCTGACAGAAGTATAGAAATTTTATTCTTACATGCATAACATCTAAACTGTAAGCTTTTTTTTTTTGCAGTATAGTTTTGATGTTACACGCGAACTTTTTTTTTAAGTCACTCATACGCAAACCTTGCTGACGCAGTTTCGGGAAACCACGATGGTTATATACCACGGGTATATATTCTGAACTTCGGAGACATTTAAACGTGGTTCATGTGTTGAAGTCGAGCACTGCGTTACCACTGTATTTGGGCTTGGCCAAAGTCAATGCCTTGCAGGACATTCAGATTTTGGCTCGTATTCAATCACTGCGGTGACGGGAACAGGTAAACGCTATCAATGTACGGAGTGCGGCGCGTGCACCGTTCATTGACAACTACAGCACATGGCTGTAATGATAATTGGTGGCACATCATCTGTAACAAATACATAGGGCATTCGAGCTGGTTGGAAAACAACATACTGTACTTGTAAGCCATGGAATGGAGAATCTAGAAGCACAGACAACACAAAATGTAGTCTCAAACTCGCGGCCTGCTATTATTTAACATCTTCTGCGGCTACTCGTGCGTGGCAAAAAAACGCTAATGCGCGGTTTATAGGTTATGAAGTGCAAGTATCTGACGATAATAAGAAAACAGTTTTATAATCCCTTTATCGCACTCCTTGATAATCAGAATCCAAACGAACACTGGCCGGGATCTAACTCAGTAGTTCTACAAAAAGGCGTACCTTTTTTTTCCCACTTATATAGGTAATATTATGCCGTAAAGGAAGAAACTCGGAAGAAAAAAAAACTTTTATGAACTTTTTTTTAAAGCAGGAGTTCTTTTTTGTTTTGTTTTTTATACACAAGACATGGTTTAATATACAGGAAGTCAGAACAAGTCTGGACAATGTTTTATTAAGTGCTCTGCTATCCCATAAAATCACGATGGAGAATACAGAGCGCGGCCTCAAGAAGACGAACTAATTATGAAAACTAACGTCAAGCTGATTTTTTTCCAGGTTCGAAAATGTTTTCGCAGAAGTGTTCACAGCGTATGCACACAATGGAGGCAGGTGCGCGAGCGCCCGGTCGCTCCTCTATAATCCCTAACGTCCTTCAACCCGATTTCGGTAAGCTACGAGAAGGACGGACTCGACAGGCTTGTTGTTCCCTTTTGCCCTTGGATGGGCATTGGCTCTCCTGTCTCCTCTAAAGCTTGGTTCACACCAAGCTGCACCGTCCCGCACCCGCATGGCGTCACCGGCGACGTGATACGGCTAAAGATGTTGTAAGAAAAAAAAAAAAAAAACCAAATTGTTATTAAAAAAAAACAACAAAAAAACTAGAGGTTCAGTGTTCAGGGCCGGGGGGGGGGGGGGGGGGGTAAGGCAGGAAAGAAGGAAGCAGGCCGAATGGTGGAGAAAGAGAGAGAGGATGTTTCCTCCTCCCCTCTCTAGTGGTGTTCGCCAGTGTCACTTGTGTGGTGACTTACAAGACATCCACAAAAAAGATCGTTGTTGGTGGCAGTCGAACAGCGAAAGGTGTACGCCAAGCGTTTTTGGAATCGGCCTTCTAGGAGCTCGTCAACGAAAGACTAATGATTCAGGTAAGATATGGCGCTTCATATTTCTCTTAATGAAAATTGCTTAGAGCGTACTGGCTGCTTCAATTTATATTTAAGGCCATCGGGATAGTCCGCAGTCGACTGGCTTTATCGTCGAATAACTCGTCTTTGGAAACAAAAATCGCATAGTAAACGGCTTGCCGAAATTGGTAGCTTATGTTGCAAGCAGGAATGTCCATGGAATATTTATTTCAGTCGAAAAATGGTTAAATATCGAAATGTTAACATAGCTATTGGATTGTCTAAAAAATTATTGCTTAAAAAAACTACAAAATGAGGGACCTCTTTGGGGAAATTCAGTAAACCTTTTATGTCTTGGTCTTTCAATGGCATCTCAATCGCTTGATTACTAGTAGGGCTGGACGTCGGTAAAAATATATTAGCACGATTAATCATCGCTCCTTATTAGATTAATTAATTGAATAATTGGTTTCGTTTATTACCATGAATAATAGTTTAGAAAAGTCAAAATGATATATTTTGCTTTCGCTGAATATTGTTATAAGCGGCGCAATATACAATTCAGGATTTTAAATCAACCTTGAGGTGTAGTTCAGATCAGCCAAAAGGCATTCACACTCCCAAATTGTTACTCCAGCCATGGAGGCAAAGCGGTTCGTTCATATCCTTTGAGTATGCGCTAAACGGACACTCGCCAGGCGCTAAACGTTACAGGGACACGTATAACCTCCACTTGCATTGCGGCAAAGAAGTGTCTGTCATTGTTGATCGCTTCCCGGTTTTGAGGGAATGCGAAGAGGTTGTTGTTTAATTTACTAGGGTGCGTGTTTGTTGCTATGCTTAACGTTATACTATATTCAACCTTTTACGCTTCTTTAAAGTTATACTTATTATTTCTAAGGACGATGCTATTTCAGACAATCATTTTTGTTTCCACAGATTGTCAGCGAATTCGAGCGGCGCAGTGATAAGATACCCTATGAAAGCCTCACTGTACTTATCGAGCGAAAGTCTGAGCTGATCCTCTAGCTGCACATGTGAGAAGATGGGCTCACGAAGGACGCCTCGCGGTTCCTCAAACTTGCGTAGCTGCAGACCGCAGAGGAGGAAGACCGTAAGCAACACTATCCGACATGTTTGTCAGGTGTTCTAATAGTCTTACTATCCTCCGTTTCATCTAACGTCCGGTCGCAGCGGATGTTACGAGCCATCCGAGCCAATCCAAAGTCGTGTGAGTGTCACGTGACTTCGGAGAGGGGCCGCAGTGGTGCATGGAGAGCGTATCATTATTATATTATCTTCACACTTCAGGAACTCATGGGTTGCTTAATTGTGTGTTTGTTAGACAAGGGGAAGTCAGTCAGAAATTTAGCAAGTTCAGTACGACCCTTAGCCTGGGGTCTTTAACCTGCATCACACAGTAGTGTATACACAAGCAAACGTCGGCACAATGCCCAACCAGATCAAAATGGGCAGGAGTGGAGATTGAGCTTGAGATGCCTCGGTTCTGCAGCACGAACGTTGGCTCCAGTGCTCCAAGCTGTGCTGCTTTAACACACGCGGCGGCTTTGTGTCGAGTGGCACAAACTTCTATGCTAAGCAACCTGTTCTTTCAACACTTCTTTACAGAATGACACAGAATGCACTCCAAAACCTCAGTAACCTTTTGAATATTTACCGGTAATTAAATGACAAATAAAATTTAAAATCCAACTAACAGCGATTGTAACGAAATAATTTGACTCGTTGCATATTTATATGTTTATAACATTATTATCTTTTTCTTTAGCACGATATTAGAAAGTAGCTAAAGTAACCGATAAAGCAAACCTACCCATCACGAAAGTACAGCGAAACTCGTGTCTACCTCCTCACAGAATACGCGGTGGGTTAATCACTTTGATCTACAGAGCGCTCCAAGCGAGTGACGCAGCCCATAACGGTGTTTAAATTGAAAACGCGCGCGCAGAAAAATATTTCCTTTTCCTGCGCCTATTCCAAAATGCCGCACAACATTTGTTGTGCGGCACTTTGACACTTGGCGTTGCAGTAATCGGGTCAAATTTATATAAATTCATAATCGAATTTTATGCATCACCTAAACATTTGCCCGCTTCGTACCACCTGTTCACTCCATCTTATGATATGTGACCATTTCGTGAAAGGCCTGAAGTGACTATGCATAGTTAATGGCAGCAAACATCGAAATCACTTACGTGACATTACAAAGCTCTGATTATTATATCTAAACATGAAAAATAATAGAACTTATAATCATGACCCATATTTACGTACTTATTTTTAATTGTGGTACTTTATTATATTGCAGCTTCCAGCAGAAACATACCCTCATCCGACGGTCCTATTCTCTAGGGAGGACGCCTTCACATCTGCAGCTGTTCAAGTCCAGGTGGAGGACCTATCGGTGGATGCTGGCGACGTCATCCATGGCGTCAGCCTCATGATCGCGATGTATTGGAATTTTGACATTCAATGTGCAACGGAGATCAAGTCCACCTTGGCTCTCTTTGAGCGCACGATTGGGGTGAAAGAAACACCACTGGAAATGGTTGCCCCGAAGCTTCTGGGCAGGATCCCAGCTTTTATTACTTACTATTTCTTTATGTTTTTGATTTTTCAAGTTTTCGATTTTACAATAAAAACGTGGTTGACATTACTGTTGGCTGACCTGACTTTTTTACATGTCTGGATTATTTGTCTCTAGAAGTACTCAGTTAAATTTTGATGCCGGCAAATTGCCAGTGAGTATTATTCTCTTCTCTCTGAAACCTCCTCGAAGTGCCTCCTTAAGGAATTTGACACTCAAAGAATTCAGAACTCTCTCGTATGACAGCTGGCCTGAGGAATCGCCGCTCCAGCACACCTGAAGAAGCCAGTTAGCTGAGTCTCGGGGGCTGAAAAAGGGCCCTCACCATATGGAACTCCGCGAGTCCCATGGTGTACAAAATCAACCCCAAAAGTGGGGAGTCGCGGGAACCCTCGGGGGTTTTGCAAAGTGTCCGAGAGCACTCGCAATTATGAGGATCACGCGAGTCCCTAGGTGTAAAAAAGGGCACCAAAAAGCACCCAATTTAGGGGAGATCAGGTAATTCCCTGAGAGTTATAGGCGGAGCTAAATAATGCCTTAATTTACGGGTGTCACATGAGTACCTGGGTGTAACAAATGGCGTCAAAAAGCACCCTATTTAGAAGGGATCCATTGACTCCCTGAGAGTTGTAAGTGGTGCCAAATAATTCCTCTAATTAGGGGTGTACCATAAGTACCTGAATGTAACAAAGGGCGCCAAACAGCACCCGAAGTAAGGGGTGTCGGTTGAAGCCCGTGGACTTTAAGAGGGGTGCTAAGTGATCCCGTATATATGGGGAGTACTTGGAATCCCCAACTTGAGGGGATGCCACAGACACCCCAGGGGAGTCACATATGGGACACGGTCTAACTCCCCTGAGGGGAGTACCCATATACACCCCTTTTTCTTAGAGTGTAGTTGATATTTCCTAGATGGGTGCCAGAGCACCTGCGGTAGAAACCGGTCACTCTAGCCAGTGGTGGCGATGCTGATAATATCGTGGGTGGGTTGCTTTCCAACGATCTTGTTGGTGTTTTTTTTAACACCTAAGGTCATGCATTCGGTAACCATACCCACAATTTTACGACCTCAGGTAATTTTAGTGTCAATTTATTGCTGGCAGAGCTTGAACTTTTCTTTTCTCGAATAAGTCGAATTCGGGCTTATTCTATACCACAAGATTTCCGTATTACCCCTTTTGTTTTTTCTCACAGTGAAGTTTCTATGACTGTCCGACGTTTATTTCTTTACCTTAACGCTACTAGGGTCAGATTGCATTCAATATTGCCAAAACAAGTTTGAACTATTCAGAAATTTCTCAAACTCAAGGAATGTGTGAATGCACTTAGGCACGACTTGGTGAAGTGCTTGAAGGGAAGCGGATCTAATATCCCTGAAATGCATTCACGCTAGATAAACCGCAGTGCTATCAAACACTCTGTTTTTGATTGCGGTGTGGCCTACATTAAATATGAATGAAATTTACGGCCGAAACTAATGTGTGTCTTTTTGTATTATGTTCACTGATACGTTCAACTGTAAAAACCTTATGTTCGGATGAACAATCTACAACTAACTGCCGTACACATAAGCCTAAATAAACTACGTTGCTCTTAATTGCAACAATGATAAGCGTTACAAGAAATGTTGAACTGTTCAAATAATGTGTGCGGGTAAATTACATGAATATACGTAAGAGTAACGTAATATTAGGCTTACTTAATCTAGCTTATTTTTAATCCTTAAATAAATACGCCACCAACGACCAACACGAATTTGTAACTTTTTTATGATGCCATTAACTCACTTTGTGTGCACTTCTAACTTTCATTTTTGCTGGCACTTCTTTGCATGATCCGTGTTTACCGTGAGTACCGTGAGTTTTCAACTGTATTTCAACCATGCAGCTCTTTCCACGTTGATGGAATTATAATTCGGACGCACCTCGATATCGACATTGGGAAACACAGAGGATGCTATATGACGGGACCAAGCGTCTTCGAAGGCAGTCTACACAAATATGAAGTGGCAATTGTAAGACATATTTTTTTTGCTTGAATAAGTGTAGATACTCAAAAAGTAGTATCTACGTCTGCACTCGGACATCTTCAGAAAATATCGTTCATTTTTAAGTATATATTAATTAGTGACTGGCGCTTGAAGATGACGTCACATTGTGTAAATTATAAACAAGTTGCGAAAAGCTAAAAAATACTTATACCTCCCAAATTGAAACTGTGCAGTGTCTTCCGGCTTACAATTTAGTACAGTTATCGGGTTACTTCAGAAAAGATAAACACAGTTGGAGCTTTTTCTCTTTTACTTAATCTCATGAAATAGTCCTTCATATTTTTACAAGTTTGCATAGTTATATCTATAAGTAAAGTAAACATATTTTTAGCATTAAAACTAATAAATCTGGATCATAAAAAGAACAGTAGGGGTCATAAAAAAATGGACAGTCACACTTACGCACTCTGCCGGTGTAATCAGAGACTAAAATATCGAAACTAATGCGTAAAGAGCGTTGGAATACCCAGTCGGAAGTGGCGGCAACCTGTGCAGCGGCCGCGTGTAGCGCTGTGTGCATTCGGTTACCTTTTACTTTGTCCTCGTGTTTGCATTTTTTTTATTACGTAGTTAGTTGTCCTGACAATTTATTTCTACATCATACCCTTTCGCCGTTTCTTCCCGATATTCGTAAGCACCTGTCACGCGTAAAATAAATTTTCATGATGCGATCTTTTAATATTTAATGCTTATACAAGGTGTTTCTTCAAAACGTAGATCAATATTACCTGCAAATGGTAGCAGTCACTTAAAAACATAAGCGGTGACATACACTTTCATCGATTACCTTATCTAGCCGTCGCGACGCAGCGTGCCTTGCAAGTCAGACCACCCTACTAAAAAAACTTCAGCCCTGATGTGTTTTGGGACCCTCTATGCGCTTTAAAACCCTTCAGCCCATCAAACCCCTTTAGCCTTTCCGACACCTTCAGCCCGTCAACACTTTAGACGTCCAACTGACTGTGAACCATAAAAAAACATGTAGCTTAAAAAGTTATTCGGGATTTATTTTAGACATTGAGTTGTCGACACATGTTTTAACTCAAAAATAAAACAAGCACAGATGTTTATTTTAACCCGTTCGCAAGCAGCTATGGACGCCACAGCATCTTCCAAGTTGCTCACAATGCTTCTGGATATATTCTTGAGGTCTACGGCTGTCAAATTGTTAAAAACTGGGCAACTGCACCAAACAAACAAAGAACACTTTCAATACCACGTTTAGAAGAAAACCACGAAAGCGCAACCAACATCCAAAGCCGTTCGGAAATTCTGAGTACAAACACAATATCGTCCCCAGCGTCTTTTTCTCTCGCTTGGTGCTCTGGAAGTCAGAAGGACAAAAAGTCGCGAACAGGTCACTCAGAGACTTTCTTAATCCGCATGTCAAGCTGCTCTAGAAGATAGGTACCACCTATAGAACGGGAAGACGAAACTGAACGTCCGTTTGTTGTTGTGCATTTAGTTTGCACGCATTGAGGGAGAAAAAAGAGGCCGACCAGCTTCAAACAAAGGCTGTTTTTCCACTGAATAAAACAGGTTATCTACGAAGAGCAAAACATGCCTGTCCCAGCTTTCCCACGAACCTTCTCTTTCTTGTGAAAGGTTACTTTGCGAATAAAACAGCGCGAGGAGAAAGGAAGAAACCTGGTAAAGCTGAAGTGGAGAGGAGTGACGGGTTTTCTCTGCTGGCCCATTTTCCATTCGCTGGGGCCACGCCATGACAGGAAGAGACTGGGGAACGTCTCCTCAATTTCCAAAATTTGCCTTGCAACCCATTGCAAAAAGGCGCGTCGGTTTCTCCTGACAAAACATATTCTGAAGGGTAACGTGATCTCTTCTACAGACCCGTTAAAACGATTTTGATGAGTTCTGCGGTCTCACGGAAAGGATTTGGACAGACACCACACGCCTCTCAAAAAGCTATGACGGATCTCTTACATCCTTTAGGAGTTCTTGAAGGTTACGTCAGGCCAATTAAATAAACTTTGAAAAAACTTCTCAAACACAAAAGCATTTTTGATGGGTACGTCACAACATATTAGAAATCCTGGTGGGCCCCATAGACGCATTTCAATAGGGTACGCGTAAAGGAGGGCCCCAATCCGGTCGAACGAAGGCATTCGAAGATAGATTGCAGCACAGTGAACCTCAGTTAAAGCCCCATGCTGGCTTAGTCCTGGCCACAAGGTCTTGTGATCGGCAGTAGGAATTCAGACTATTGATGGCTCGGGTTCGGTGCGTTGCGAAGGCGGTGCAGGTTCACCTGATGTGATGGTTCTTTAGTGGGATGTCATATTTGCAGTATGGGTACCGTGGTTTCCTAAATTATTAAGTTAGGTCTTGTTTGCGTTTCTGTTCTCTCATTTACGAGTAGATACAGGTCAATCACCCCACTTGTGCGAGCGTGAAAAGTAAATCTTTATAAAGTTGGAGGAATCCCTTAGGGATATGGTTGTGTGCTTGGCGAGGTACGATCGCATTTATTTTACCCTTCATTTTTATGGTGGTTAAACTCTAAAAAAGGGTAAAGTTTCAACCTTTTGTCGCATATACTGCACACCAAAACTTTGAATCGACGTACAGCGCACTGACGTCGAACCGGCGGTTTAAAGTTTTACGAAGGCGATGCCGTTGGTATTCACCGATGTTTGCTTGCAAACAAAGCTCGCTATCACCCTCTATCGGCGGACCCCTGCTCGCTTCCGGTTTTCCTCTTCTTTTCCATTGGCGTCGCATCCTTTGGTTATGTGTACTACTTTCTACAATGCACTAATCTTCTTACAAACATATTAGCAAGCTTCTTCGAAGAAACACGTCTTACCCGATCGCTGTGCGTTTCTCAAGAATAAATATATACACTACCGGAAGTCCACTGGGGCACAAAATACTGTAGCGCCCTCGACCTGCTCCAACTCCCGCCGAATGTGGTGAATATGCAGAGCACGAGCCAAAGCGTTCTCGTTCCGTTTCTGTTCAAGCGCACCTGCCCGCGCTCGCCGTGCTCTCACGAGCATGAGAGCCAGCCTTGCGTTCCATCTGATCTTTATTCTCTCAGCTCCAATTCCTTCATCCACTTGGGGATGAGTTGACTGTTGTGGGCTTCGTCGCTATCACAAGCACTGAGGAGCTGTGCGACATTTCTCTGCAGTGCTGTCACGTGAAGAAGTTGGGCTGGCGGCATTTCTTTCTCAAACGTGAAGATGGTACGGTTCACGCCAGCGAGTTCCTGAAAAGTCATATTTATCTGTAGGCATCTCTTGCGCACAAACAGGTCATTGGCGCTCATTTTATTTCTTTCCTTTTCTCTGCCGAACTTTAAGAAGCGCGTGTCTCGTTGCAGCGTTGATAGATGACATGTAGATAAGAATGGGCGTAGAGCACAAGGGGCGAAGAGGCAAGTGGTGTTTACTCGACGATCTCTTCGATGTCTGCGTCCTCGGTGGGTGGTAGGAGACGCTCGGGGTACGAAAACATGGTTACGACTAGTGCGTCCTTCAGGTCGGCACATGGAAGGCCTCGCGTCGAAGCTGACTGGATCGGCCTACGGCGGTCTTCAAACTCGGTTTGTAGTTGACCGTGCTCATGGTGATGCTGTGCGAAGAGCGGCACACCGCAAAACTGGAAGAGTCGGGCGCGTTTCTCTTAAGTGCATGATTATGGCGCGGGCAGCGCGCTCCGCTCGCTCAGCGTGTGGCCTCTAAAGGATGGTTGGGAAGAAAGCGGAAGAATTAGCTGATGAGGCACCAGACCTCTATGACGCACCAGGTACTCACGAGGGCACTGTCGACGGGTCGACGACGATGTTCGCGTCGTCGGCCACTACAAGAGGCGATTTGGGATGAGACTAGAGCGCCGAGGGGATTGAAAGCGGCACAGAGACCACAAGGAGGAGCGCCTCCGGGACCATCGAGGGGAGCGTCCACGGGTGTCGCGAGGCGGCACACCTAGAGAGGAGGGCTTCGTATACCTAAACCACTATAGATGATGAAGAAGGTGGTTGTTTATTATTTTTATTGTGAGGTCAATGGAACGACAACTGAGTCTGGAGAAACAAAGTGCTTCATTTCACCAATGTTGACCACCCAAGCTGGGGACCCCCAGAGGCGCCGTGGTTTGTACACCTAAGGTGAGGTTCATGAAACAATTTCCAATGGATCTTCTCAGCGGGGCGCTAAGGATGCCTCAAATTTCCTGGCTCTATTACCCAATAGGTGCGCGTGTCGATGAACTCATGTCCTAACTAAAACTCAAAATATATCCTGCCTTGGTCGTACTTTATTATTTGATCCTGTTATGCTAGCTTTATGCTTTCTGGAGCTTCCAGCACAGCTTTTTAAATCTTGTCACAAAGTTGTGCCGCAAAACTTTCGGAAAAAAAATGCTGGACTGAATATTCCTGTCGGAGAAGTCGTTCTCGAGATGCAATCATAGCTCGTGCACAAAGTTTAGTTGCGCTGGTGGGAATTTTGTGGTACAATTCTACGTATTGTGCGTCGCGAAACCATTTATGTCGTTCAACGTAGGGCGCCAGATGTAGAGCTTGAGAAAAACGATATCGTTTCCTTTCTATTTAGTTCCACGGCCCCATCAAGCCCTGCTCTCACGAACATGGGCCGGTCTCGCGTGCCCCGGAACCTCTTAATTATCTCAGCCCCAGATATATAACTTATGAAACAGCTAAAACAGTTGTCAAAGGTTACAGAAAAAAAAAAAACAGCTTTTGCAGCAGGGCTAAGGAAACACCAGTTTTTCTCTTGTAGACTGTAACACGCACATTGGACACTTAAGTAAGTTGTACTTCTCGGCTGTCAAGCCGCTACTGAAACTTTGTGCCGTCGGATCCACGTTGGTGCGCTGTACGTCGAAGTAAAGTTGTTGGCTGCAGTATATAGGGCAAGCGGTGTAAGACTGTACCTTTTTCTCGAAGAAGATTGTTTTCAGTGTCGTATGAGCCTTGCAACTCGCTGGGAGGCGTGTGTCGATGTTTGTATGTATTGTTCACAATGCCATATTGCCGTTCTGATGTATATTATAAACATTTTCTAAGAATTCATGCGCCCTACACTGCGCGCATTGCGTTCTGAAGCCTTTTTGCATATAAAGAGGAGGCACTTGGTTTCGGTTTCGATTACCACTTTGACGAATTAGTGCATTTCAGCACTGAATACAAATAAAACCAGTGCTCTCTTGCAGTGCACCCAGTTATATTCCTGGAGCCCATTACACACGGCGTCTCGAACAATCCGCCTAGAATGCTCGAGCGTCGAATATTTGGGGCGAGCATAAGGGCGAAATTTCTGGAAGTATGGAGTAGCACTTCATCATCGGTGTTTCATTAGGTACAAAACCAACACGACGAATGTTGGGCTGCATCGGACAGTGGTGTGGCTGGAATCACACTTAACGTGAAACAAGGTAGAGGCAAGAGCCCAAGATATACAGCAGCAGTGCAGGCTGCCAAATGTACTTCCTGGACCGCTCGCGTATTTGTACCTTGATTCTAATGTTTTATGGCTTTACTGGTATATTGTTTTTGTTTTTCAGGTAGATGCCCTATCATACGTCACTGAACAGAGATATGTATTCAGGAGGTCATCACTGATGATATCATTCTCGATGATGATGTTTTGGTATACGGAAAAAGATTTTACCATTTGGTTTACAGGGTTCGATTACGGTATGCGGTGCGCCAGTGTCATACCTTTGGAAATGTTCAGTGTAAGTTACTCGAATAGAAACGACTGTGGTGCAACTTTATATGGCAAATCTCCTAGTAACTTGAATATAGCGAAGCCGAACGTGAAAAGCTTAAATCGTGGATTGTGGGGCTGGTTGGTATCTCACCGGCAAAATAAGAAACAAAGAATGAGACAAATTTTGGCAAAGCCCACGGCCTGTGTCTGCATGTTTCAGGGATCTTGTCTCTCTTTTTATGTTTTTTTTTAAATATTATGTGGGACACAAAAAGCTGCCACGTGACATGTTGTATGCGGTCGCTGGCAGTCCAAACCATTGCTGGCAAGAGGCCGTTGCGTACCTGAAATAATTATTTGTCTTCGATAGAGTAATTCCGAACAATTGCGAGCATCACGGTTCAATCATGGGACCGGAATATACTTTTCCCAAATCAGTCTCGCCATGTTAAGAGCTGTTATCTTCTGAGCATCTGAGTTTGACCTGCTAATGGTGACCGTTTAGTGGCAGATAAAGAAACAAGTTGGAAATAGGCTGCGATGTGACGTTGGGGATATTGGGCGTTGTTCCGCCATTTTGTCGTGTGCTGGTGTGATGAAACGTATAAGCCTCGCTACGCTAAGCATTTGAGTGAATCCTGTAAATTATTGTGATGCTCGCTTTCGCCACACGTTACACAAATAAAACCTCTAAATGAAGCCCTTCCTGGCTTGCATCTAAATACTCTGCACGCACATGACTTGGCCCATACGTGCCCTGGCAAATTTTATAAAATAATGTTTTGCAATTTACCCAGATATGCACCTGGTACGTGGCTTTAAGTTCGTGTGTCCATCGATACTGAAACGTTTCACAAGACGTAACTGTATGATGAGGAACGCTGTCCCTATCGTACCTCTGCCGTTGTCGCACAAAAGTGAAGGTGCCCGAATAGATCTTTCTGGAAAGGGGACTCTGGCGGAGAAATGTTCAGCGTTCGTGTCTGGGGCACGAGGCTTGCTTGACTTCGAAAGCCACGAATGCGCACGTGCTGAGAAGTGGAGATCGCACGTTTAAATCTAGATTTGTAAACATTTCAAATGTTTACAGATACTAGATGTTTACTGCTATTAGCGTACGCTCACTAATTATGATCCCAATTTTAAACGGTAAACAAAACTTGTCGAAAATGACACGGGAGTTTTTAAATGTATGCGGTGTTTAGAAATGCTTCCGCTCCCATCCACGGATGAAGCCGAGGTATGATTGGCAGGACGCGGAGGTGCGTCGATTCCTCGCTTCTACCAGCGGCCCAGAGCGGTCTCACGTTTTATGCTTAATGTTTAACTACATCACCATGCTAGATATCATCTGTAAGCTTGCAGCAGCGCCACAACGCCAACGACAAACTGAATAACAAAACAATATTTAAAAATGAATTGAATTGTAGGGTTGCCTTTGACGCTTTAATATAACGAGGCAGGCACAAAATACAAACATTTAATGACTAAAATTACCATTTACTGCACAGTAATACTTCAGCGTATGAGATAAACTTCTGAATGCAACCATTTGGTTAGCATCTGCTAGCCCGTGAGTCCAAAAGGCGCCGCTCTCCACATACAATTCACAAACTGCTAAATTGCGCAAGCAGAAAATCAAAATGCTGGCTATGTAGGGCTACGCGCGGCACCTGCTGGTGTCTGCAGCATTCCCTGTTTTCACGCCAAAGCCAAAAACTAATTTTATATTGCACGCACGTCCTGTAACGTCTTATTTTTGTTATTTATTTCCAATCTATGGTACGAGGAAGGCAAGCGCGTGGGCAGGTAGACCTACATTTCCAGCATTATTCTTGATGTATAGGATATTTTGGAAATGGTATATGAGGCTACGCTCAGTAGGCTTGAATTCCGAAACCGCCTTCTCCGCACGACCGTCACACTATAGCCCATAAACGCCTCATGCAGGGTGTGGCGTCATGTAGGCGAGGACCCACGCGGTACTTTTAAAATTAGTGTTGTGCCCGTTACCGAAAATAAGTAACGAAATAGCATTACTCGTCACCTTGGAAAAAAGCTAACGCGTTACAGAGCTCCGTTACAATTTTGCAAATGTAACGAAATACCGGTGTCGTTACTTGCCATGACTAACGGACGTTACTTTAAGGTTAGTTTGTCGTTACTTTGTATTTCACCGTTAGTATATGACAGCTGTTATTATATGACTGTAGAGTCTCAACCAGAAACGTCTCTATAAGATTGTCGAACACTTCTTGAGAAACGGGAGTTTGATGAATACGGTCAATCTTCCTCTGCTTCCTAGAGGGTGTGTTGGGAAAGTGGGTTGTAGCTTCGGTCTTTCGTTTCTTTGAAATTACCTCGAACTCTGACAGCTTCTGCGAATGGAGGAACTGGCGGAAAAGAAACACAATTAGAACTGACGCGAAGAACGGCTGTTAATTTTCAGTTATCAGTCGTGTGGAACAACGCAATATTAACTAAATAAACTGCATCACGAATTATTATAGAAAAAAAACTGTCTAAATAAACCGCAACCTTAAACATATATCACATAGGCGTGTTTATATATAACTTCCATGATTCATTTACTCTCCTTCTGAATTGTACAAGTAAACTAAACTAAGCCGTTTTCGAAGACTTTTTTGCTAGCTTACATTAATGAGTAGTGTGAGATGTAGCTGAAAAGCTGCGACTAGCAAAACGATCTCGAAAGAATGGTGCGTTCTTTTGGCTAAGAAAGCTTAACGACGACATTTTAACGCAAAAAAGTAAGTGACATTGAAGAATAACTCTCAACGTGCTTTTAAGAATTAGAGTCTCGACGTCCTGGATGTGCTCAGCTGCTTGAGTTTCGGCATACAGAGCAGACATTTAAACAGCAAATTGTCTGACTTCGTTTCCCTCAGTTTAAACATTGCACTTAGCCCGGGCAATAATAACAAAGTTTCGGTGGTCGTTGCCATCTTGCACGAAAAGTGAGTGCAAGACGGCATTTAAAGGGGCTTTTATAACAAGCGTTCCAAAACTGCCTTGTTGGTTAGAGGCAGAAGTTGCATGACAAAGACAACTGTACAGTAGACAGACTGCTCACAAACAACATACCCCATAGCCACACCGGTTTTAGTCACACTCCGGTTTAGGCTACACAAGCAACGAGAAGAGAACACCGATTGCTTAATATAACTTATATTAAGCAATCGGTGTTTTTTTCTAACCAAATTATTTTAACCAAAGAAGATTATTAGTGATTATAATAGAAGTATAGCGCAGGTCATACTTTGGGTATTATTACATGCGTACTTTAGTATCTTCACGTGTATATATTATTAAAAAAGGTGGCGAGCGTTCATAAGCTCTTTACCCTAAATTTGTCTTTCGTGTCCAAAAACCTTTTTTTCTTTTCTTTTCACGCCGACAGCAGCTAAATAAGGCCGAAGCAGACGAAAGCCGTCACTATTGCTGTGTCTCTTTAGAAGAATGGCATAGTAGCCTCACACACAACCAAAAACTGCGAGAAGGATAACGTGGGTGCAGCTTCCAGCAATAGATATTTCGGTCGTTGAATGCCAGGGAGTTGAGGGCTAACTGCGATAAAAAGAAGGTGCCGTCCGTGGTGGTTGCGCAGCCTTTTGTCTAATTTTTGAGGCGCTATGTAAGAAAGGGTGACCAGAGGATTTAGTGGGAGGCGACCTTCTGAACTTGAGTCGTTACTGAGCGAGAGACCGCACCTTTGTACCACGGCGAGAGGGATTCTAAAAGATGGTGATGTCTTTCTGGTGACGGACGCCTTTCAATCCTGTGATAAAGTTGCCACTTGTTTTGGTTCAAAGTGTGGGAACGTCAATGCTTCCAAATTTAGAGTTTATCCTTTCTGTTGTTGACAGATTGAGAATTAATTTATTTTGATAAAATGACAACCAGCTGGAGTAGCTAGGGACAATTAGGCAGAATATCCTCCGAGCGGCGGCAGACTGTTGCCTTCTGAGATGATGTCTCTTTCCAGCGAGACGGCTGCTCTTTCAGGGCACCGCGACGGTGGCCTTAGTAGCTTCGATACAAAGACTGCACCAAGGACGCTCAAGAATTCGGCAAAGCGATAATCTCGCGTCTTTTGGTTTTGGTTGTGGGAACGTAGAAAGTCTGTTCCGAGGGAGTTTGAAATGACGTCGTTTATACATAACTTTGTTAGGGTTTCTTTGCCACTTTTTTTGTAGTGCGCAGAATAAAAATCAGCTTGCTTTTAAACTATCATGCTGCCATTTTTAATTAAAAGTAACGAGTAATAGGTAACACAGTTTGATAGCAGATACCGTAAAATAATAACGGCATTACTTTACTCGTAACTCATTTGGGACTTTAAGGAGTACGTTAGTACGTTACTAGAAAAACCAGCGTGTTACCATTAACGTCATTACTTGTAACGCGTTAGTTCCAAAACTGCTTTTAATACAGGATGTGCTTTAGTGCTGGGATCGCCGAGGAAAGTGTAAAGTGTGTGGTTGTCCATTTGAGCCACCGCTCAATCAGGCCCCGCCTCGACTGCCCCAAAGGAGATTACACAATGCAAGATACGAAGGGTCTACTGTCCCGCAGTGGGATAATCCGGAGGCAGCGCCTTGTTCTTTACCGTTCCGTCGCCGAGCATGCGCGAGCTCTCTGCTCGAGCTCTGCCCTGTGCCGCCCTCTTGTACTTAATTGGCCCCGCGGGCCCATATCCGGCCCCCTCGTGACTACCCAGGCAGCACACAGTTTTGGGGTAACATAGGATTTGATGTGGCAAAGAATGGCCCAACAATCGCTCAACTAGCATACGTTTTCCAGTATTGCAATCACATTGCCCAATATTAGACTATCAAAGCCAATGGTTTTCCAATATTGGTAATAGGTTGGCATTGGCTGGTCAACACTGGACTTTCGAAGCCGATAGCTTTCCAATATTAGATATATGCGGGCATTGGCTGTCCAGCATTGGACTGTCGGAGCCTCTGTCTTTCTGATACTGGCTATACGCTGTCCAATATTAGACTCTCAAAGCCAATAGCTTTCCAATATCTGATATACGCCGGCATTGGCTATCCAATTTTGAACTGTTGGAGCCAATGGATTTTCAATATTGCATATACGTCGGGATGACCGGTGTGACCTCGGCTGGCGGAAGAAAGCTATTTACGCATCCAAGTCCTACAGAAAGTCGTGGACATATTTTCCGTCCAGGCCTCCTAATTACATCGACGTCGGGACGTTCAACAGCGGTCAGGGCACAAACATTGGCCCAGCATTCCCGAAACTCACGAAAGCCTCTGGAACATAGCCGCCAAGGCGCGCATGAGCTCTCCAACGTCTTCCACGTCCTCCAACGGAGTTGATGTCTCAGGCTTCGACAGCGTTCTGGAGCCCATGACTCCTTTCATCGAAAGAGACCAGGCAGCGTCTCACCCCGCTGAACCTCTGTAGGATAAAGCCTCCCTATTCACAGCCATGCTCGACCTTGTATCGACAGGCAGCTTTGGATCTTACAATAACGAGTGCTCAGCGAGTTAGGTGCGCCATTTCCCAAAATGGCCGAGGAATGGGTGGAGTGTGATCTTCAAGAAAATACCTAGAGCAAGAACCAGCTGATCGGACCCTACGTCCGAGAGCCAGATAATGTGAGTGTTCAGTCTAGCCACCGCCCGATCAGGCCCCACCTTAAACACCCCAAAGAAGACAAGTTACGAAGGATCTACTGTCTGACAGTTGGACGATCTTGAGGCAGGGCCTTTTCCTTTACAGTTCAGACGCCAACCCACCGCGAGCTCGCAGCCCGAGCTCTGCCCCGTGCCGATCTCTCCTCCTCACTTGGCATCCGCGGGCCCCGGTCCGGCCTCCTCGTGCCCACAATACCCACAAGTGAGGCCACAAAAACCGCCACACCCAAGCAAAATTGAGTGGACTTAGGTTGAAAAGAATTTATCCGAAGCTGGTTCTGAAAAAGAAATAGCAGGCTGTGTTTACGAGGCTTCATCAGCGTCACGGTGCTCACGTTACAAGATGTAACGTGCTACCCACCACGTAGCCACGCGAAGTCACGGAGCCATACGATGTCATAATATCATATGAAGTTTCGGGACTCAGATTCACGTGATAAGTCACGTGATCCCACTTCGCGACCCAATGCTACTTGGCAATGCGAAATTGTGTTCGCTTCAGGCTAACTTCCGAGGCCAATATATCGTCTTTCCAACCTTGCGCGACACCTCAGAAACGCTCATAAGTACTATCGAGGAAAAATGAAATGCGAAGAGAGGAGCGCGTGGCTCGTAGTACAGGCTGCGCCACCCGGAAGTAAGCCTAGGAACGAAGGTGCGGTGCCTACTCCGATGTGTTGGGATTGAGGGCGAAGCGGTGAGCGGCGTCGGTACACCATAGCGACGTACCGGCGGCTTTTCGCAAAGTTTCACCTGCCAACAACGCCTTTCTGGTGTGTATGAAGGACGTATCGCCTACCGCATCGACTGCACAGCAGCCCGACAGCAGACGGCTACCCGAGAGTTCGCAAGTGAGCAATTTTTCGTCTTTGCACACCGCACCACGCCAAGAGGCCCAGCTAGGCCTAACCGTTGGGCCTGCCGCTGCCCTGCCTGCGGGAGGCGGCACAGTGGAACCCCCACGACCAACGCCGCAAGACCACAGCCTTCCAGATGGTCACGATGGCATCACGGAAATGACTGATGCGACGGAGGGTCCTTCGTCGCTTAGAACGTATACGCGGAAGAGGTGCCGCTTGACGGTCGACGACGCTGCGGACGACGCCGACACACTTGAGACGGGGACGCCGAGCCAGGACGAAGGTCTCATGAACGGAGAGGGAACGCCGCGGACGACGCGACGATGGACGAACACTTGGAGGACCACGGATGGACTCTGCCCGGGAGGCGGCGGCGCCCTAAACCCCCGTGAGGCTCGCACCTTCCTCGTTCTCGACTTGGAGAAGTTTACCGTCATCATTCAACCCACAGGCCCGGTAGATCTGACTAAGATCTACGACTCGACAATTTACCGCCAGTTGCTGGAGGCGGCAGGAAGTCAAGTAAGGAAAGATTTACTGATTTTTTCGAAGAACCTCAAAGCGAATGCTATTGTTGTCAACATTCACAATCGCACAGGCATGGAGAACGTTCTGAAGCTCAAGGAGCTGGAGACGGACGAGAAAACAATTAAGGTGAACGTCTACCGTGCGACAACCGGCGCTATGCCGAGGGGCGCAATAATCCACGGTGTAGATCCCGGGAAGACTGCAGAAGACGTACTACGGACCTCTCACGCTGCCTTTCATGACATCACGTCCGTGAGACCACTCAGAAGCAAGGGCACTTTTCTGCTAACGTTTGAGGGTGAAGGAATTCCACGTGCAATCAAGTGCTTTGGACGAAAGAAATTTGTGCATGCATATCGCCCCACGGCAATCGTCTGCAATAGCTGCCATATGCTTGGACACAAGTCGAACATCTGCACGAGGCAGCAAAGGTGCGGCACCTGCGGAGAAATCAACAATCCAGAGCACAGGTGTCAGCAGCAGTTTTGCGTTAACTGCAGGGCCGAAGACCACACGGCTTTCAGTAGGGAATACCCAGCCAAGCTACAAGCCGACAGGAAACGACAACAGCGAGCGAGGGTCCCTCTGCGTAAGGACCCCGCAGGAGCGACGACAAGCAGTAGGTTCGCGTTGTTGCGCGAGGAGGATTTTCCGTCGCTGGTCACGGGAAGCCACGGAACGACAGGCCTACCCTCCACCTCTCAGAAAACTACAGGGACGCCGCCATCGACACCCGATCACCAGCGACGACAGATGTCCTCGTTTGCAGAGGCTGCGAAGCGGCCCCGAGACACGCACAAGACCACCACCAGCAAGCTACAGGAGATCAAGAAAATGGTGAGAGACTGCAAGAGAAAGAAAGGAGGCTTTCTGAAGAGGCGATGCAAGCACGGAAGCAGATAACCGCGGCTTTGAAAGAAATCGAAAGACTTGAAAGATCAACGCCGCCACCGCCACCACCACCAGCGTCCGTCCCACAGCGGCCGTCCAGCGGGAAGACCGAAGTGGCGAGCCAACCAGTGAGAAACAGCATGGACAAGAGATCTGCAAGCCACACCGGTGAGAAACGGATCACTGAGACCGCGCCACGGAGCCAGGATGTCGCAACCAAGGGGAACGCCACGCCGACGATGGAAGAGGCCATGAGAGAGTTTCAAGCACAAATGCTCCAGGCAATGGCGCAACACGCACAGAGGTTCCAAGTCATTGAATCCCTCCTAGCACAACATGGACTCATCTGCGAATAAAGGAAAGCGAAGCCTGCAAGGCAGGCAGGCCCAACGAGAATCATCCAATGGAATTGCAGAGGACTGCGAGGAAAAGCAGTGGAACTGGGCATGAGACTGGCGGCTGAAGATATAGACGCAGTGCTGCTTCAAGAGACAAGGGGCGACGGGGTTAAGCTACGCGGCTACAAAGGTTTCTTCTCGCCGTCGATCTCGCGCAGGAAGAGGAACAGGATAGTCGTCGAAGCGCAGGTCGGGGTATACCTGCTGGACAGAGGGCTGGACGCAGCGCAGATTGACACGAGTGAATGGTGTAATGAAAACCAGGAAATTGTAGCAGTACGCACGGAGATTGGGACAAGACGGCTCATCTTGATCTCGGCTTACGTGAGACCGGAAGGCAAGGGGAGGGACGGAGACAATGACTTCTCGTGGATGATAAAGCTCAGGAGGGCCTACCCGAATGACGAGATGATTGTGGGCGGAGATTTTAATGCTGCGAACGTGGACTGGGGCTATGCGAAAACGTCACCGAGGGGTCGACAACTGGCCGATGCATACGAGAGAGCCAACCTACTGATGGTGAATGACCCGAATGTGAAAACGAGGTACGGGACAAACCGAAGATCCGGGGACACCACACCAGACCTCACCCTGGTCACACCCAGAGCGAGGGCGACGTGGAACCTCTCAGATGACCCGTGGGGGAGCGACCATTACCCCATCAGACTCGAGCTGATGGGAGTCAAGCGTACAAGGGAGAAGAGAATCACCAGGACCACGCTCTGGGACAAATTTAGAGAGAGCGAAAAAGTAATGGAGTTAGCCGAATCGACCGACACTTTCACAGCTGCCATGGTACAAGCGACGAAAGCGGCGACAGTGGAAAAACTGGTGGACATGGATACCCCGACCCCAGACACGCGACTTCTATCCCTATGGAACCAAAGAAGCGTCGCCCTGGATAAGTACCGTCGAACGAAGGACCCGGAACAGCTGGCTCAAGTGAACAACCTGACAAAGGAAGCGAAAGATCACGCGCGCAACCTGAGTACCGAGAACTGGTTCGCACTATGCGAGTCCTTTAATGAGCACACGTCGCTATCAAAAGCATGGGCGGTATGTAACGCCATGTTTGGCAAAAAGAAGACTACGCACACGATACAGAATATGGCACTCGGACTGGACAAGACTATAGAGGAGATCGCCGAGGAAATTGGCCCGATCTACTTCCCTCAGCCGACGGTGACGCCTGAGGCCGAAGTTTACGAGCGCGAAGAAGCGGATCCTACGGACCCAATCAACGCCGACTTTACCGAGTGGGAGATGGAAGCGGCGATCGCCAAGGGAAGAACAAAAACCACACCGGGGCCGGATCTCGTCTCCGGGAGCATGCTACGGAATCTGCCGGAGGGAGCGCGAACTCAGCTGTTGAAACTCATCAACGATGTGTGGAGGCGCGGCGAGTTACCGGCCGAGTGGAAACTCTCATGGGTGTCCCCCATACCCAAGGCTGGAAAGGCATCCAACGTACCAGAGAACACGCGACCGATTTCACTCACGTCGGTCTTGTGCAAGGTGATGGAGAGGATGGTGTTGGCAAGACTGGACTGGATCACGGAGGAGAAAGGGACCTATCACCCAGCTCAGACGGGTTTCCGAAAGCACTTGGGGACCCACGACAGCTTGGAGCTCATCCGGCAGGGGGTCACGCGGCTCCCGGCGGCGCACTATCAAGTCAGGATCATGGTGGCGGTGGACGTCAGGAAGGCGTACGACTCCCTACCACATGCGACCGTCATCGCAAGCCTAAAGTCTCAAGGTATCCGAGGACGGGTTCTCAACTTTGTGAAGAGTTTCTTGGAGGACAGGAGATACGCGGTCAAGGTCGGCAAACACCTGGGTGCGGTCAAGGCGAACAACGTCGGGGTGCCGCAGGGGTCGGTGCTGTCGCCAGCGCTTTTTAACCTTGCGATGGCGCCGCTCTTGTGGGAACTACACGAGGTAGCCGGCCTGCACTTCACGGTGTACGCCGATGATATAACCATCTGGACAAACAGGGGACACCATTCCGAGCAGCGTAAGACTATACAAGAAGGGCTCGACACCATCGAGCGATTTCTGCGGAGGGTGGGTCTAACACCGTCACCGGAAAAGTCTAAATACCTCATCTTTGGCAAAGGAGCCCCGGCTGCGGTGGCCTTGACCTTTGACGGCAAACCGATCGAGAAGACCGACGAGCACACAATCCTCGGAGTGACTGTAAACGTGACGAACAACGCGACGAGCTGGATCCGAAGGATGGAGAAGACTTGGAAGCAGGGGACGTCGATCGTACGAAGAATTGCGCACAGGCTGGGAGGGGCCGGCGAAGCAGTGGCCCGAACACTAATCCGATCACTGTTGGTGTCGAGAGTAATGTACGGCATCAGGTACTACCATCTCGGAAAAAGAGATATGGCCCGGTTAGAAAGACTACTGAACGACGCCAGGAGGTGTGTGGCAGGGCTACCTAGGAACGTCGAACTCACGAAGCTCCACGAGTGCGTCCCTTTTCCATCCTTTAACGACCTGCGAGAACACCAGGAACAGGCCTACGAACTAAAGCTTATGCATACGCGACCGGGGAGAGAAATCGCCAAGCTCTTGGGACGAAATTTCGGAGACCTCCCGGACTTTCCAACGCAATTGGCGCCATGGGAGCGAGCGGCCGTCGTTTCGACCGTGCCGATCCCAAAGAAGATGGGTGCGGAGCAGCCGGAAAGACGGAGGCGGTACGCGGACAAGCACCTAAAGGAAGTGGATGAAATGGTAAAAAACAACCCCGAGGCGACCGTTGTGTACTACGTGGATGCTGCGGCGGATGAAGAATCGCTGACGGCGGCGGCGGGAATCAACCTGCGAGGCGTGGGGACGTGGGCGGTTCCCCTGGAAGCCGAGACCCCGGATGACGCGGAGGCGCAGGCGGTCCTCACGGCTGTGAAGCACGCCTATGCAGAAGCAGACAAGAAGAGACGGGACAACGAGGACCGGAAAAAGCCGACAACGGTGATGATTTTCACCGACTCCCAAGAAGTGTTGAGGGCATGCAAAGAATATCGTCTCGCGAGCCCGACGGTACGAGAGATCATGAAGACAGCCATCCGCGCACGCGAGCACCACGGGATCCGCTTGCAGCTACGCTGGGTCCCGGGGCACTCGGGCGTGGAGGGAAACGAGGCGGCCCACGTAGCTGCGAGAGAGCACAAGCGTTTTCTCCTCTCCAGCGCCAACGGCCCACTTAGACAGCGAGCAGCCGAAATCAGTAACGGCTACCGCGAGTACAACCCGACTGCGTTGACGGCCAAGGCAAAGGCGAAGCTCAAGAAGGAGATGAGGACCAGATTGCCCCAAGAACCGTACCCCGTTCCCACCCGAGGCCTCAGGAGGTACCAGACGGTGCTACTGAGACGGGTGAGGACGGGTAGTGCGATAACGCCATATCTTCTCAAGAAGTGGGCCGACGAAAAGAAAAAGCGAAATGATCCCGAGTACGTTACGGAGCCCCCAAGCTGCAACCACTGCAAGAAACCTACTCGTCCCGACGTCGCACACCTTCTTTGGGAGTGTGAGCATTTTAAAAAGGAGAGGGAAGAAGCTATAGCCACCCTAAAGGATGAAGAACGACCGGGAGACCTAGGAGCCTGGATCCGGCCACCGGAAGAAGACGAAGAGACAAGACTGAGAGTGCTGAGATCCGTGGTCTTCTACATGGAGAAAACGGGACTCAGCCAGTCCTTCTGACCCTGTTTCCCCCTCCCTAAGGGCCATGCCGTAGTGCCTCCGCCCGCCATCAAAGATGGTACCAATAAAACGTGTTTTCACTCACTCACTCCGATGTGTTTACGCCCTTCGCTCGGCGCTCTCAAGCTTCTGCGATGCGCCCCTTAGTGCGCTGAAAGCTATCACCGCATCTTTGCTCGCTCGGCGCGTGCGACGCGAGGAAAATCGCCGATAGTAGCAGCTGAAGTGCGCGCTCAGCCAGCGCGCGCTTTAGCTGCGGAGGAATGGTTTATGTACGATGATGCTCCATAGCGATCTTGGTGCGACTGGTTCTAACTACGCTGTTGAAGCTTCAAAGCTTTGAAAGGGTCTAAGATGGCAATCGCCATGGAAACCGACAGCAATGACACAATCACCTTGAGAGGTTTTGTCATCTGTATGTTGGTATTCGTTTGTGCCCGGCTAGCAGGTGGGAATGCGATGGCGCTACTTTCCCACATCAAGTGACTTTAGGCAATAGAAGACAGTATTTCGTAGGAAAAGGACATGCGTGTTCTTTCTGTCTTAATTGTCAATGGATGTTTTTGTCAACTCAATAGAATCATAATATATATTTTAAAAAATCAGCAGAACCCATCCTTTGGGAATGATTATCTACGTTAATGCGAATAGCATCAAACGGTGCGGAGTTATGCGCGTTCGTCAGGTGGCCGGCACACTCTAGATACGCCAGCCCACTCTTGAGGCGATTCTAAATTTGTTGACACTTTCACAGCCCTGCGCACGATCTCCGCAGCCCAGCACGTGCGTTTGTGTCACTTAGGAAGGCGAGCAAAGCACGCGCCATACGCACAAACACTCAAAATGGTACCGACCAGACTTTCTGGCGTCTCAGCTAGTCTCAACCAACGGTATTTAAACGGTTGTTTATATCTTAGCCATAGGACGCGCTTACAGCGCTGTCAGCAGTGCGCGCGCGCCCATGCACGAGGGCTCATTCCGCCTTCGTGAGGCTGAGCACGGCCGCTAGCATCACCCTCTCCCGAGCGCGGGAGAGGGTGATGCTAGCGGCCGTGCTCAGCCTCACGAGAGCGGAATGAGCCCTCGTGCATGGAACGCGCGCGCACCGGTAGCTGTGACAGCGCTGTAAAGCGCGTCCTATGGTAAAGATATAAACAACCGTTTAGAGTGCGTTGAATGACCGCCTTCATAGCTCTGTGGTTAGCGCGTCTGCCTGCTGATCAAAGGGTCAACGGTTCGAATCCCAGCCGGCGCCGGTCTTTTTTATTTATTTATCGACCCGCGGCGTAAGAGGTTAGATAGCCAGATAGATACATAGACGAAAAGTGTGTGAAGTAGCCAAAGAATGCTATTCGCATTAAAAATCATAGGCGTACTGTTCTTGCTCCTGTTATTTTCGGCTCCATGTCGTCGTCTCCTTTCTACCCCTAGATTGTTACCGCGTATTTTTTATAGTCTGCAACTATTATTTCTGCACTTTTGGACCGTAAGGCATTTTCATGGAGCACTTAACTCGTAGCAAAGGAGCCTAGGTTTTTGAGCGTGTATTGCAGGTGTCACGTTTGGGCTGGGTTAGGCACCTCAACGAGGAAGGAAACCTTCAAAACATACCGAAACAATTTTGTCATCATAGAAGCTGTCACAAAAAATAGAGAACTTGGTGCCTTCGCCACCAACCCCGACTTGTCAACTTGGAGAGCACCGCCTTCATATGTCGGCTGTTGAGCGGATCAGACGACGTTAGTCAGCAGACGCACCTCATTAATCAGTTTTCATACTTTACAGCGATAGCTGTTATGGCTATTCCGACACCACTGTAAATTACGTCCTTTGTTGGTGTTGTAAAAATAGACGATGTTGATGTTCTAGTTGGCGATACAGGGCTTTTGTCGTCGATGTTGCCAAATCCTTGAAGAAAGTGACGGCAGCCAGCGGTAGTCAAAGCTGGCTTCGCTGCTTTTGAAGTGGAGGCGTTACCACTGAGCCTGAAGTGGAGGCGTTACCACTGAGCCAACCACCCCCACTGTACTTAGCGTTTTTTAGTACCCGACGCCCGCTACACGCGATCGATGGAAGAAGAAAAGGCTCGAGGTAAACCTAAGCACTTCTTATGAGTTGTGAATACAAAAGCACGCACGCCGCTCTTCGCTCCCTTTTTTAATCTGCGGCGTACAACGCGCTGACCTTGGGTGTGGAACGGTGGAGCCGCTGCCTCGCGGACACGCAGCGTCATCGGGTGAGCGATCGTACAAACTGTTAGGTGCCTTGCGGCGTAAGGAAGGAACAGACAGCAACGTAGTTCCCAGCAGAACGAACCTTTTGGTTTATTCCATGCGCCGTATATATTGTCACGCGCCGCACAACCGATAAGAGGCGAGCGAACACGCTGGTCAGTGATAACACAAGAGTGCGATTACAGAGTCAGGACACCACCACACAAACTGACGCGCAGCGGCCAATGGGAGCCTCGTCGACGCGCGCCAGCCAATGGGACTGAAGTGTAAAAGTGCCATTGGCTAGATTTGCAAGTGGTTTAATTAAGGTGCCGTTTTGCGTAGTTTCAAAGCTGATGAAGTCGGCTCACTCCATGAGACACTTAATGCTTTCGCATTACTGAGACCAAAATAGCCGTTAAAGAAATGACGTTGTAGCACTGATTATATTAAGATTAATTTGTTTTGTTTGAAAAAAAATGGTAAGATATCTATTTTGCTCCGAACGCTTTTGTTCACGCGCCCCATCGTGCCTGAAGGCGACGACGATGCCTAAAAACTTCACCACGAATTGTCTCGGCTGTCGCTGTACTGTGGACAAGAGAATATTTCAGACTTTTTTATTTGTAGCTTTTTGCTAAACTCAGATTGTTCAGTGAAATTTTGATACACATAGTCCACATGTTTATCAAGCTACGAACCAAACCTGAGCTTGATATCATAATGAGTTATTTATATGGTCTCTTCAAAAAGCATTAAATATCTTTGACTCGTCCATGGCTCTTGTTTTACATTGGTTGAATCCAAACTGCAGAAAGCGTAATAACGTGTTCCTAGTAGAAAAATAAAGGATGTTTTCGGCAGTTTTCATAACGCAATTCATATGGGCTCATTATCAGTAACGTTTGGTGCAGTAGCTCTCAAAGCTTTGCCTGCATTCAATACACCGTTTTTCTCATAATACGATAGTTACACTTAAATACGATAGTTACACTTAAAAGTGTAATTTTTTTTCAGGGATGTCCACTAGTTCATTTCTTAAGCGAGGTGTGGTACGTGCGGTTTACTTGAGCCTTCATAAATTTCTGAAGCGCTTACTTGCTTTCAATTGGAAAGTAACATATTTTGGAGTATCTCAATTAACAATGCTTCATTACTGAACAAATCTTCACTCGAAGCATCTCAACCTGTCCAAACCTTAAGTATGGTAAAACGAAACGTACCAAAACCCAAGTAAGCACAGTTAGTTGGCAATCATTTTATGTTTGTCGTGAGGGTTAGGATTAGGAAACCACTCGAAAGGTAATGCAAAACTAAATTTAATGTATCATTTGATCATAGTTTCGGTATTTTGGCCATAAACTGACAGAGTGCAAGGGTTGTAACCTGGCTTTTTGGGCCTCTGTTTCCGAGGAAATACCAGAATAAGGCATCACTTCCAGTTGTTCGACATAAACGTGGTATTTTTCCCTCATATCTCGAACGTCAACAATTTTCTGGAAAAAAGCTAAACGCCATAAGAAAAAAGTATTTTTACGCTAATTAACGCCTTGAAACCAAATGTTATTAGTCACAAAAAAAAAAAAGCACTTCTCATTCGTGCTCCCAGGGAACCGTATTTTCAGGAGGTATGGGGAAAGCGTAAGCATATACAAAAAATTAATATTTCGTGTTAATATCAGGCATGTTTTTTTTTAACAGGCATGCCATGCACATTACAACTATCAAACCAATTACTATAAACTTTCCCAGCACACCCTCTTCGGATATAACAAACTAGCGGAATATGCGCTAGCATATGATGACCCTAAGACACTGCAATGGAAGGTAAGAACCGAGGCATTTTTATAAGTCTTGTAACATTTTCCACGCAAAATTATTACTTCGGTGCTTTTTATAAGCGCGCATAAACAAATCAACAAAACATTGCAAGTAAATATGGCTCCAAGTAGAAATTTTCTTAGGCGGTTCTAAATAAAACTTTATTGTGCTGGAGTGTGCAAATGTCTTAAGATAAAATGCTCATTACTTTCTACAAGCTTACGGGCGCTACTGCGGCAAAACCATACTTACGAGCAACGCCACTGTCCAGGAAGCTGCTTGCACATGTAATTTCAAACATAAAAAATGAGACATTTACAATACCCTGTAACGCCGAATTAGAGTGCAGTTTCTAAGGAGGACGAGGGAAGAGTACTTAGAGGAGGATATACCCCTTCTCTCTCCTCCTCAGCTACTCCTCCTCCTTTCCTTCCTTCTCGTCCTCCTCCCCTCCTCCTCCACCTCATCCCCTCATTCTTCAAGCTCCTCCTCCTCTCATTCTTCTCCTCCCCTCATCCCTTCTCTTCCCCCTCCTTCCTCCTCCTCCCCTCCCCTCCTCCCTTCTCATCCCCCTCCTCCTCGTCCTCCTCCTTCCCCTCATCCTCCCCTACCCTTCGTCCTTCTCCTCCTCCTTCCTCCTCCTTCCCGCTTGTTGCATCGTGAGAAATCTACCATAATGCACCGCGCGGGACCCTCGTGACGTCACACGTGACGTCGCGAGTGACATCATGAGGCACCCTAGCGGTGCATTATGAGACACTTCCCATAATGCACCGCACGGCTACGCCGACGGCAACGGCGACGCCCAAACCGCTCAAGCCGGAAACGGCGCCTGAGAGCTGCGCTCTAAAACAAATTTTTTCGTCAGTTACTTTTTGGAAAAACTTAATGACGCAGTAACTGAGATTTTGTTGTTTTGAAAATCACGTGATCTGCCCCATGATGACGTTATACAAGTGCAGCTAATGTATTAATAACGGGCACTGCATGAACACTCGATTCGAGCTCGTGATAGTCAAGGCCTCGACGAGCTTGTTGGTAACATCTCGTGTCAGATCCCTGCTGTTTGTAAGTACAGAAATAATTTTAGGTCTTTACATAGAAACACTTGCGCTGAAAAGGAGCGCGGTTCACTGCCAGTAGAGACATCCGTCGGTCCGCCTCGAGTTTTCGTAGACAGCGCTTCCCCCCCCCCCCCGAAAAGCCCTCCTCAACGAAGAAGCCGCAAACTACGCCTGAGCGTTGATGGCATTGACTGTAGAGTTCCGGGTGTCATGGCGGGATGCGGAGAGCGTTGCGAGACGGCGGAAACTATCTGCGCAAACTTCCGATTGGCGGCATGAGCTGCCCACTTGCTGATTATTAAGGCAAGACGGGGTCGATCCCTCCGCCCTGTTTTGGGACAACCTCTACTAGCCGACACTTCGCGCCCTACTACCAGCAGTGTTTTTGTAAATGCATGTGTTACAGGTTACAAATTCATTCCCCTTTAGCTGAGAGGTCGCAGTTTTAGTAGAGGCAATCGTCACTCACTTCAAAAGTTTCCCACATGAAAAGAAATACTTCACAAACATGTCAATTCTAAAAAGAAATATGACAATCATTTAATGTTGCATGAACGACGCCTATAAAAAATTAGGATAGGACATCATGTCGAAACGACACTTCTGAAAAACGCAAAGATCGAACATCAAAACACTACACTTTCACAAAAAAATGGCGGAAAATATTAGAAAAACATCAATTTTAACACTTATGTTTCTCACATAAATTTCCAAATTGGAGGGAAGTCGCAACACTCAAGATTTTTCGCACTCTGTTGTTTTCTTTTCCTGTCAGCCTTTCAATTCCTCGTAGTCCAGGACATTCAGTGTTGACAGTCGCCCCACTAGGAGCCTCATCTTGATTCCTGCGATTGCGTCGTGCCGGCCGGTGCGTCTAGTGCATTAAAAATCGTCCTAGGAACCTCGCTCACCGTCAGTCGCCTAGTCGAGCCGCGCTCAGCTGTTCACAGCGCTTTCGGTGTCTCCATCAGAGTCCTTTAGACATTTATGATAAGGCTTTAGCCGAGCCTCGTTTACGATGCCCTTTTTCCATGCAGTATTCTTAATGAATCAATCACTATATATATTTACTTCCTAAAATGCAGTTCAAATGTAAATCCCACAAAAGCCAATACTGGCTTATGCGTGGGGCATGACATATGCCTCTGCGATTTTATTAGAGACATATGAATGTTGCACTATAAGCGTGCCATTGCAAGATAAATTGAGCTGCTACGGTCGAAAATTTTCCAGTTATTGGGTCCGGCCTGTAGAAGTAGCTAGCTTGACAGGTCCGTGGAAATTGTGTTGGAGCTTCGTGCTTCAATTGCGCTTGCGGACGGGCGTCCCGGATATAGACCAAGTCTCCATAAAATGTGGGTTTCCTTCAAGTCAGACAATTCCGCCGTTTATTTTTTCGTTCTGCTTCGACCTAATATTTGGGGTTGTGTGGATATTTATACAGCGAGTCGTTGGTCAGCCTTTTAAAGTTGCGACGAGCCACTCGCTGTAGATGAGCAATTTAGCCAGTGCCCCGCGTGGACACTCCCGGTCGTGCCTTTTTCCATCCTTCCAAAACCTCCAGGTTTCCCGGCGCCTGTATGTCATCGAACTTTCACCGAAGCTACCGCACCAAGAGGTAATGTTGCCTCGATTTTCTATATCAAAAATAAATCTGTATACTTTGTCGTGCCATGCACAGATCGGTTATATGCGAAAGCCGCGTCAAAATGAATGGATTCCAGTCCAGGTGGTGCTTCGACACATATATACTGGTCATATGTGCAAGGGTGCGAATAAATCTCTTACACATCCCGTTCGTCTTCGGGTGGTAGGGAGTGGTCTGGTGGCGATCCGTTGAGGTTGTTTGGTGGGAACAGGGCAAAAAAGACGTAGGACGAGGTCGAAGAAACACACAGACAGGGCGCTGTGCAGCAAGGCATGTAGTTGGGCTAGTTGGTGGTACATACTGTTTGGTGGGAACAGGGCAAAAAAGACGTAGGACGAGGTCGAAGAAACACACAGACAGGGCGCTGTGCAGCAAGGCATGTAGTTGGGCTAGTTGGTGGTACATACTGTTTGGTGGGAACAGGGCAAAAAAGACGTAGGACGAGGTCGAAGAAACACACAGACAGGGCGCTGTGCAGCAAGGCATGTAGTTGGGCTAGTTGGTGGTACATACTGTTTGGTGGGAACAGGGCAAAAAAGACGTAGGACGAGGTCGAAGAAACACACAGACAGGGCGCTGTGCAGCAAGGCATGTAGTTGGGCTAGTTGGTGGTACATACTGTTTGGTGGGAACAGGGCAAAAAAGACGTAGGACGAGGTCGAAGAAACACACAGACAGGGCGCTGTGCAGCAAGGCATGTAGTTGGGCTAGTTGGTGGTACATACTGTTTGGTGGGAACAGCGCAAAAAAGACGTAGGACGAGGTCGAAGAAACACACAGACAGGGCGCTGTGCAGCAAGGCATGTAGTTGGGCTAGTTGGTGGTACATACTGTTTGGTGGGAACAGGGCAAAAAAGACGTAGGACGAGGTCGAAGAAACACACAGACAGGGCGCTGTGCAGCAAGGCATGTAGTTGGGCTAGTTGGTGGTACATACTGTTTGGTGGGAACAGGGCAAAAAAGACGTAGGACGAGGTCGAAGAAACACACAGACAGGGCGCTGTGCAGCAAGGCATGTAGTTGGGCTAGTTGGTGGTACATACTGTTTGGTGGGAACAGGGCAAAAAAGACGTAGGACGAGGTCGAAGAAACACACAGACAGGGCGCTGTGCAGCAAGGCATGTAGTTGGGCTAGTTGGTGGTACATACTGTTTGGTGGGAACAGGGCAAAAAAGACGTAGGACGAGGTCGAAGAAACACACAGACAGGGCGCTGTGCAGCAAGGCATGTAGTTGGGCTAGTTGGTGGTACATACTGTTTGGTGGGAACAGGGCAAAAAAGACGTAGGACGAGGTCGAAGAAACACACAGACAGGGCGCTGTGCAGCAAGGCATGTAGTTGGGCTAGTTGGTGGTACATACTGTTTGGTGGGAACAGGGCAAAAAAGACGTAGGACGAGGTCGAAGAAACACACAGACAGGGCGCTGTGCAGCAAGGCATGTAGTTGGGCTAGTTGGTGGTACATACTGTTTGGTGGGAACAGGGCAAAAAAGACGTAGGACGAGGTCGAAGAAACACACAGACAGGGCACTGTGCAGCAAGGCATGTAGTTGGGCTAGTTGGTGGTACATACTGTTTGGTGGGAACAGGGCAAAAAAGACGTAGGACGAGGTCGAAGAAACACACAGACAGGGCGCTGTGCAGCAAGGCATGTAGTTGGGCTAGTTGGTGGTACATACTGTTTGGTGGGAACAGGGCAAAAAAGACGTAGGACGAGGTCGAAGAAACACACAGACAGGGCGCTGTGCAGCAAGGCATGTAGTTGGGCTAGTTGGTGGTACATACTGTTTGGTGGGAACAGGGCAAAAAAGACGTAGGACGAGGTCGAAGAAACACACAGACAGGGCGCTGTGCAGCAAGGCATGTAGTTGGGCTAGTTGGTGGTACATACTGTTTGGTGGGAACAGGGCAAAAAAGACGTAGGACGAGGTCGAAGAAACACACAGACAGGGCGCTGTGCAGCAAGGCATGTAGTTGGGCTAGTTGGTGGTACATACTGTTTGGTGGGAACAGGGCAAAAAAGACGTAGGACGAGGTCGAAGAAACACACAGACAGGGCGCTGTGCAGCAAGGCATGTAGTTGGGCTAGTTGGTGGTACATACTGTTTGGTGGGAACAGGGCAAAAAAGACGTAGGACGAGGTCGAAGAAACACACAGACAGGGCGCTGTGCAGCAAGGCATGTAGTTGGGCTAGTTGGTGGTACATACTGTTTGGTGGGAACAGGGCAAAAAAGACGTAGGACGAGGTCGAAGAAACACACAGACAGGGCGCTGTGCAGCAAGGCATGTAGTTGGGCTAGTTGGTGGTACATACTGTTTGGTGGGAACAGGGCAAAAAAGACGTAGGACGAGGTCGAAGAAACACACACCCTGCCTGTGTGTTTCTTCGACCTCGTCCTACGTCTTTTTTGCGCTGTTCCCACCAAACAGTATGTACCACCAACTAGCATAACTACGTGCCTTGCTGCCGTTGAGGTTGGTTTGAAGAATTATTCTTTCATGTCCGCAACTAAGTGTTTCCCCTGTTGGTGATTAGACTTAGCAGTGTTCAGTGACGAAGTACGATGCTTTAAAGTAAACGAACGCAGAAAATCCATGCCCACCTGGTGGCATGGCTTGGGGCTATGTGGTATTGGCTGTAACTTTGCAGCGGTCGACAGGGGAGTCGACTTACTCGTCTGGCAGTCCGGGCACGAACACTCATGACCGCGCACAGCCGCAAACATCTTTGGCTTGTAACACCTCTGCCACAATTTCTCCTAGGTCCTATTGACTCCCAAATGACCAGTGGTCTAGTCATCAGGACACGATCGCGGGACTTATTTTAGTAGCTTGCGGGGTACAGCCAAGTCTGACCGGAGGTCCTCGAATCCTTTGGCCCGTCGATTCAGAACTGCATCAGTGAGGTGAAAAGCGCGTGCAACCCACTATGTCTTACTAGCGAGAGGTGCATCCGGCCGCGCGAGATGGTAAATGAGTGTTGTGAAGAACCTACCACCTGGATTTTACCCATGTTGGTCTTCGCCAAGTCTACTAGCGACCACTCGGTCTCGCCAGTCGCCGGTAAGCCGCTCTACGGGTGTGTGTGAGAGTTCACCGGTGTCAGTGATATTTTTGCCTATGCGGTGCTTCACGGCTGCGGTATAACTCCCGTAGCAAAATATTCCATCGGACAAGAATGCCATTATGGATTTCGGCATTCATTTCCATGTCAGACTAGGTTGATCCGTGATAATTGTAAAATGGCAATCGAAAATGCTAAATCAAAATTATTTGTACGCGTACATGACTGCTAACATTCCCTTTCCACCGTTGGGTAGTTTGGAATTCCGCTCGATTCCGGTGTCAACTAAAGTAAGCCACAACCCTTTCCTGACCCTCTCTCTTCTGGACAAGGATCCCGCCGATCCCATGGCCGCAGGCATCAATATACGTATGAATAATTTGATCGAGACCATTGTAGGTCTCGATCAAAGTGACACCGGATAAGGAACGTGTTTAAACATACCTTTAGAAATTCAAAGGCTTCATCATGGCCGTTATTCGTGTGAACGACTGCCCGTTTCCGGACGACCTTGGTAAGGGGCCTTGGGATACTTGCAAAGCTCTGTATGAATCTTCTGTGGTAGTTACACAATCCGAGAAAGCTTTGCACGTCGCTCTTCTATTTTGACGCCCGGACGTTTCTCACCGCCGTCACCTTCTCCGAACCAAGCCTGACTCTCACTCAGTTAATAACATGACCCAAGTAGCAGATTTCATTGACCCCAATATCACATCTAGAGGGT
This sequence comes from Ixodes ricinus, assembly GCA_037355805.1. Lineage (NCBI taxonomy): Eukaryota > Metazoa > Arthropoda > Arachnida > Ixodida > Ixodidae > Ixodes > Ixodes ricinus. Next base: position 12,145 of record JAZHYW010034062.1, on the reverse strand, counting down.
TGTAGACGACGTAGATTGGCTTCGTCAAGTGCAAATAAAACGTCTTGAAATGCTGCAGATGCTTTATAATGGTCTTGGAGTAGACTACAATCTCGTCTAGGTAGGCGAGGCTAACCGTCCACAGCATAGTTGACAGGTCCTTGCTTATCATGCGCTTTAATGTCGCCTGGGTGTTGCGGATACGGAATGGGACGACCTTGAACTCATTCAAGCCAGAACTGCGGGCAACCCCTCATTATTCACTGGCCAACTCAAGCCTTCGTAAAGTAATTCACTTACTGTAGGCGTTTATAATGTCGTCGATCCTTGGCATCTGGTGCACATCCTTTAGGGTCAGCTCGTGCGCTCAGAAAACTCACCCAGAACCTCTAAGTGTAATTTTTCTTCTTGATGAGGACCACTGGCGATAACCATTGACTTAAGACTCTCGTGTCCCACCATTCTCAGGCATATTGTTGACCTGAACCTGGATCACACTGCGCTCATATGGGGAGTTGTCGATAGTGGTTCTGTCGAAGCTTGGCAGCGTTGCACGTATCGACGCTGTGAGTCACAACTTGAGTTCGGCCAGGTGGAGCTTCCGGCGGGCCAAAATATGATCGTACTCGCGGAGAAAATACCTCTGTCTATTTTTTTTTAATTTTCCTACGTCTCAAGGTTGCTATGGATATAATCTTCCAGGCGTCCCCTTTCAACTCACTCAAGGTACACTCCTAATGCACGTTGTTTCTGGCTTCCTAAATCTTCGTGAAGGGTGCAGCGGCGCCTCTTAACTGGACGCCGGTGATGGAACTACACTTCTGACCTTCGTACCTTAGGCTATGGAAAGATCAGCTGTTCCCAGACTGGCTACACGCACGTAGCCTCTCCCAAGCAAATTTCGCTGATGGAACGAGCTATCACTGGTCGCTGTTTTGAAGCATTAGTGGGTGTGAGCTCGATTGCGGCAAAACCAACAACGTTTGTTGTTGCTGTTTTTTTGCTAAAACAATGGCTTTAAAGCGAAGCGGCATGCGGGTCTCTACGTAATTCTAGACAGGTGCATTTTTAGCCGCAGCTTTATCACCCGTCTGTTCAAACTGCACTTGGCAAGACAATTCAGTACCACGTTCGCACATTGTTGAAATGGCAGACCGTACAGCGCATTTTATTCAAACCCCTTGAATGTAAAAAAAAATTATTCGAACTGTCTTCGTTTTGACTGTGATTTCCAGTCCAACTTCACCGCGTGGAATAGTTACAACGCCGCTGACTACCCTCACACTGATACTTGATCTTCAGCACATTGAAGTGAACCCGGTGTCGAAAATGAGGGATGTCTGCTTACCATGAACAGTCGTCAGCAGGGTAGCCAGGTGACTCCATGTGAACGTCGGGAAAAGGTGAAACCCTTAGTTTCTCTAGGTGATGGCCAAACTCAAAGACAGGGCCGTTTCCGGATGAATTGTCGCTTTTTGGCAGCTCCTCTTAACCTGCCCCACTCGTCCGCATTTAAATAAATATGCTGCGCTTTTGCGGCGTGTGGCGTCCGTCAAGGCAACGTGGATCTCATGCCATTTGCCGCGAGGGTCTGAGAATATCTGCCAGAGTTCTAAATAAATCGCCTACCGGCGACTCTAGTTTGCGAAGAGACGTAACCTCCGTCAATGACACAGAGGTTGAGGGCTGTCGCTACAGGCCGGGAACCCCTGCCGCCTACAAAGCTGCCTCTTGGAGGTCCGGTGAAACTTGGTGGCCGCGTGCTGCCTGGCTCGCGTATTGTGGCGTAGGGATGGTAATGCCGGGCAAGGCGTACGCTAGCATGGCCCATATATTGTGCTGTTCCATTTGGCTCTCCTTGATCAGACGCTGTAGCGTGTATAAAAAGTCTGCCGTTGTCTGCGTGTTTGCCGGTTGCCCTCGTTTCAGCATTTCCTGTCTCAATCCGGGGTCAGCTGTCCGAGCTATTGCTCCTCCATCATGTTCTCGTTGACGGGAGCGCAGAGTTGCGGCACGTCGAGTAAGTACTGCTTGGGTAGCTTCGACGGCAGCTGGAAGCGCTGGTTGAGGCACAGGTGGGCCCATTCCCAGGTAGCACACCGCGTCGGCCGGTATTCGGGACTACGCCGGCCGGTCACGGTAACAGGATGGCGGAGCCCGGCCATTGGAGCCGGTGGGCTACCGGCCCCGGCCGGCGTCGGGGTTTCGTCTTGCCCATTGGCCAGTTCAGCCGTAGTAGTTACAGTGAGTGGCCGGCATCGGGTTTTGCTGTCTTTGCTGGCCAGTCTTTCCATGGAGGTTCCAGTAACTGGCCGGCATCGGTGTTTTGCCGTCTTTGATGGGCAGTAATTACATGGAAGTTCTGTAACTGGCCGGTATTGGTACTTTGCTGTCTTTGGTGGCCAGTATTTACATGAAGGTTCAGTGACTGGCCGGCATCGGTGTTTTGCCGTCTTTGATGGGCAGTAATTACATGGAAGTTCTGTAACTGGCCGGTATTGGTACTTTGCTCTCTTTGATGGCCAGTATTTACATGGAGGTTCAGTGACTGGCCGGCATCGGTGTTTTGCCGTCTTTGATGGGCAGTAATGACATGGAAGTTCTGTAACTGGCCGGTATTGGTACTTTGCAGACTTGTACGTAATCCGTTACAAGTAACGAAATTACTTGTAATCCCTTACATTTATCAGTAATTTAGTAACGGAATAATTACATATTTTCTAGAGTAATTTTAAAGTAATTCCCTTACATTTTTTACGTAACGGATTCCTTGTAATCCGTTACATTTTTTTTCAGGACCAACCCCCCCCCTTCCCTCTTCTAAAGAAAGGGTTTTTTTTTATTTTGGTAAAGTCGAGCGCAGTGACACTGTCACGCGAATTGACCAGCGCAAAGGGAGGCTTGGCACTCTTCAGTTCCGCAAAGCCTTTTTTTTGCAACACCAAGCCCCTGAATCTATTTTTTTAGACCCTAACAACAATGTCAAAAAATCCAAATAAACATTTCTACAAAAAAAAAAGGGGGGGGGGGGCAAGTTATATCCGCTTTTTTTAGTCCCTTTGTTTTTCTTTGCGATCGAAGACGGGGAGAGGAGGACACCAAGTGATTGTGTGCCTCTTCGAGAAGCTCGAGGCGGTAAGTGCACAGACAAGAATTAACAATGTCCTTCTCGGTTATAGTGACTACGACCATTTTCATAATGTCACAACACGAGACAACGCTCCGTCTACCCTAAAATCCACTAAAAGAGATGTGATAATATGTGAAGGTGTTATTGCCACAAGCATCCTCGTTCGTTGCTGCACACTTATCATCTTCTCTTAGAAAACAGGATGTATTTTTTTCTGCATCTTTCACATTATTTGACCCTGTTTTAAAAGCTACTTACTTTTTTGTAGTCCAACTTCTAGGGTTGGCCCACTTTATTTGTGAATTCCAGCCAGGTTATCTGCATCTCAGTCACCCTTTTTGTGAGTCAGCTTTTTGCGAGCACTTGGAAAATGGTAATAGTCTTCCTTTCTTCTTCTTCCTGTTTTGCCCCAGCAGGACGCATCTTATCTCAAGCAGATATTTTTACAAATAAAACATAATGGTGGCTGACGTAGACTTGATATTCTGGGCTTGAGGAGAGAGTGAAACTCGTGAGTGGGGCCATAGCGCGGCTTACTTAGTACTCTGCCCTTCGCTGCCCGTGGCATCAGCGGACGTCTATCTGGAGAACACCGGAGTAAACTGCAGTCGGTTCGTGCTCCGTGCGTTTTTGAACGGCACCAAGAAAGGTACACACGGCAAACGTGCGTTTACATTTCCTTGTTTTAACCGACGTTCTAATTAATTGTTGTTATGAGTGTCCTTTTTTTATTACTTATATTTATATACTGGAAACTTTTTTTTTATTCACCAACGTCTCAACCGAGGCTCGACCTGTTCAGAACCAAAGGAAGAAGAATATCGAGCCAAACCTTATTTATTATTTAATTATCACCTTACTGTTACAACTATGTTTTGCTATTGTCTGGCAATATATGTCGGTATAGTAAGATGGACATAAATCAATTCTTATTCTAGTTTTGGCTAGATGTATGATGACTTCCACAGCTTCGCGATTTAGACAATGGAGAATTTTAGTAGATCGGTCCGATGACTCCGATAACGATACCCGATACTCCGCCGCCGCCTTTGCGCATGCATCATATCGTTATCGGGGGCTATCGGAGGTATCGGAACGATCTACTAAAACTCTCGAATATCAGGCAACGGCTGCAACGACGAAGCTTTGCTCTATCTTCGAGGTAAATAGTACTTCCATTGCTTCGCTGAAGAAGCTCAATGCAGAGCATGAAGCATTCGTGAGGAACAATATGGCACTCCCATCCAGTGCCTCAGTTCAGATGGTGTTCAGCGTAGCAGTCGACATATTGAGTAAGAAATAACGCAAAATGTCTGACGAGACTTTCGAGAGCCAGCTGTTGCTCAAAATACTCAAGGTCATTAAATGGAACAGGTTGCAACAATAAGAACTTGAATAACCCTCTTCCCTTTGTTTCTTACTTGAGGACAATAATGTTGAAAGTAACGCCACGAAAGTAACGGATTACTTTTTGGGGTAACGGTCAGTTACTTTTATGGGAGGGTAATTGTAATTGTAATAAATTACAATTTAGCCTTGAGTAATTGTAAATGTAATTCCTTACTATTTTTCAGTAACGTGTACAAGTCTGGTACTTTGTTGTCTTTGATGGCCAGTATTTACATGGAGGTTCAGTGACTGGCCGGCATCGGTGTTTGCCGTCTTGGATGGGCAGCAATTACATGGAAGTTCTGTAACTGGCCGGTATTGGCACTTTGCTGTCTTTATTGGCCAGTATTTACATGGAGGTTCAGTGACTGGCCGGCATCGGTTGTTTTGCCGTCTTTGATGGGCAGTAATTACATGGAAGTTCTGTAACTGGCCGGTATTGGTACTTTGCTGTCTTTGATGGCCATGTATTTACATGGAGGTTCAGTGACTGGTCGGCATCGGTGTTTTGCCGTCTTTGATGGGCAGTAATTACATGGAAGTTCTGTAACTGGCCGGTATTGGTACTTTGCTGTCTTTGATGGCCAGTATTTACATGGAGGTTCAGTGACTGGCCGGCATCGGTGTTTTGCCGTCTTTGATGGGCAGTAATTACATGAAAGTTCTGTAACTGGCCGGTATTGGTACTTTTGCTGTCTTTGATGGCCAGTATTTACATGGAGGTTCAGTGACTGGCCGTCATCGGTGTTTTGCCGTCTTTGATGGGCAGTAATTACATGTGAAGTTCTGTAACTGGCCGGTATTGGTACTTTGCTGTCTTTGATGGCCAGTATTTACATGGAGGTTCAGTGACTGGCCGGCATCGGTGTTTTGCCGTCTTTGATGGGCAGTAACTACATGGAAGTTCTGTAACTGGCTGGTATTGGTACTTTGCTGTCTTTGATGGCCAGTATTTACATGGAGGTTCAGTGACTGGTCGGCATCGGTGTTTTGCCGTCTTTGATGGGCAGTAATTACATGGAAGTTCTGTAACTGGCCGGTATTGGTACTTTGCTGTCTTTGATGGCCAGCATTACATGGAGGTTCAGTGACTGGCCGGCATCGGTGCTTCGCTGTTCAGACTGGCAGCTCCACCATGGAAGTTCCGTTTACTGACCGACATCGTTTTATTTATTTACTTGTTTGCCGTTTTTACTATGCACTCAAATCATTGAGATTCTGACGAACTGCAGCAATTCATGAATAGCGAGTGGAAATGTTTGTGTTGATGAATACTTCGCAAATAACTGCCGGCGCTGGTGTATTTGATCCCAGCATGGCAAGGCTGACGTGTTTTATCGCGAAAACGCGAGAAAAAACAATGCGGCAATGAAAATTTGCAGTTCAGGGTTCAAAAATCTGACCACCTACGCCATGAAAAATAAATTACACAACGCCGAACGATACTTTTTCAGAAAGCTAGTTTAATTTGATATACTATACTTAAAGTCTGGCGGTATACGCACGTTTGGCTCTGATACAAAAGTAAAATAAACACGGCATAGTGGAGCCTCCGAAAGAAGTAAAAAAACAACAACAACAACAAACACGTGGCATGGTTGAGTACGCGCTTTGAGTTACGAAAACAATAATACACATTACTTTCCAGAATCTCGACAAGAAAGAGATGTGTGTATTGCTTATGACGCTGCGAGATGTACGAAACTCTCCTGAGTTCATGTTATTGGTGATTATAATTGAGTGTGAAAATGTGATGTATCATACAAGAAACGACTGTTTTCTGTGGTAGTTACGATCATCTCAGAGAAATATTTCAAATCTTCACATAGCAAGACGATCTGTCCCCCGATAGCTTATGTTATACGACATACCCCACCGAAAAAAAGCAACTATAAAAACTTTTTTTTTAACGCGATAAAACGAGAAACACAGATGCCTTGTGGATATTTACACTGCCGGGTTTGGGAATGTGACGCTTGTCGCTACGAAACATAAATGATATAACACCGAACGATACTGTTTCTGAAAGCTAGTTTAGTGATCCGCACTGTTCTTGGATCTCAGGAATAAAAACATGTCTAGGCCTAATAAGAAAGTAGAACTGCGGAGCGCAACCTCGATAAGTAAAACCAGGCGGCCGGCGAGGGTATCACTGATCGATGTACCAGAACAATATTAGGTACTACTTTTCGGAAGTTAGAAAATTAAGATATGTGCTTAATACTTGTAGCGTGCTATGCGCTCAGGTAAATCACTGCCTTAAAATAGCGGTATTTTTGCTTTAATAGTGGATAAAGGTGACCGCGCTCGGACAAACTTCGGTTGCATCACTGTGGCAGTTGGACCACCTACACATTTTTCCATTTTTCTCTCAATATTCCCAATATTATTACCTTATTTACTTCGTTAAAAGGACTTGCGCTGTTTGCCTCCTACACTGACCCACCTATTAGCACGGAGGGAGCGAATTATCTCGGCAAAACAAGAGGGCCACGGTTTGTGCATTGCATGAATCCAAATTTGGTCTCGCACTTTCTATTTTCCCATTCTGCGTGATTTTTACCCTAAAGTAGGGGGCCGGCGACTGCAAAAACATAGCAAGTATTCACGTGTGCTAAAATGACTAGAAATGTATGCCTTTATACAACATTAGTTACCCCATCCTACCACATCTCCCGAAGGAGATAGTGGTATCAATAAATAAAAATAAATAAATAAATAAATAAATAAATAAAACAACTTAAGCAAATAAAGACCTATTAAAAATAAACTTCACTCCACTGGGTTTCCAACCACCTAACACAAGATCAGCAGTACCGCGCGTTAACAAGCAAGGCCAAACCGCCCAGCAGGAGACGCAATGTTTTTAAGAGGTTATATATCTGCCGAATTCGTTTGAATACATTGTGCGGTTAGTTTCGTATTTAATTTTTTGCTACGTGTTCAGGACTTATGTATAATATTGTGGAAATGTTTACATGCTCAATACATTATTATTACTGTGTCTCCTAATAGTTTTTTAATGCGTATTGCTGATGGTTTTATTGCAAGTGTGTTGAAGATACGCACCATAGCTTCCGTAAAGTCGCTAGACACTCGTAATAGCCAACGAACGCAATCCAATCCAATCCACAACCTTGATTTGCACGTTTTGCCGACCGTGTTGGCCGTGTGTGTTTCATATGTCTATCTCGAGGTCAATTTACCGATTAATTGTGATGCGTGGAGTTCACCTTGAGTTTCAAATGAATTCCAAAAGAAGGAAGCGACTGTGAGCCGTGGAACTACGTCGAATCTGCTCAACAGCCAAGATCATGGCATCAGTGTTTCAAAGTAAGTTCCTTTCTTTGTTCGTTAGGGCTAGATTATTCTTTTATCCGTTCAAAATGCTTGTTATTGTCTCTAGATAGCTTTCTTTTACCAGTATTACTAATTGTGCGCGAATGGTGTTATGCGAGGCTGTTTTTCTCTTTTTTTTGTGAACCGATGCAGAGCACTTCATCCTCGCGCTAATTATCGGTCACAAATGAGCGCTTAGGCTGCGTGCTCGCTGGTTCATCAGTAGCGGCGGAACTTTTGGGACATGGGGGCGGGCGGGCGGGCAGGCAAACCCGAGTCCACTTGCGTATGAAGCCGACACGTTACCACTATGCTATTCCACCCGCCTAGAAAAGCCTCGTTTCAAGCATCCGTTTTATTCGAGTTTCGCGTAGTGCGTATAGCCATTTCCGACCGAAGTGCATTACAGAGTGCGTATAGCTTTACTCAAGGCGGAAAAGGGGGGGGGGGTTGATTTGCTCTCTCCACCGCATTGTTCACTGGTAAACTAGAATGTCTGGAAGGGCGTGGTGCCCCTCCATCGCCGAAGCTCTAGGTTTGACACTACGGGTGGATTCCGTGCGCGTATTTGCGTCCGGAGAGCTGGGCCAGTCAAAAGACAGCGATTGATTGATCGAGCAAGTGCGTAGCCTCCGCCTCCCAGTGGTCTAAAACGACTTAATTTTCGCGATTCATAATCAGGAAAAGAATTGCCAAAAATTGATGCCGCGATAAATTCACCGCGTGGTGTATAATGCGACTTATTTCGCGGGCACAAATTTTCGCGATCGGGAGCGGTATGCTCCCGATCGCGAAGCTTTGTGCCCGCGAAATAAGTTTTCACGCCGCTTCTGGGCTTCTGGGAAATTTACATTCAAGTCCTTAATTAAGGTAGTGTCTCTGCCAGTTCATGGGAGGTATATTTTGTTCAGTGTAAGCATATAGTTTTCAGCCTCACCCAATCCCTTTTTTTTCCTTTGGTACTGCCTTTAGCGAGTGATGTAGGTTGTATTTGTTTTTAATTGTTTCATGATTGTAGTAAGGTGGTGAGGTGGCACTAATTTGAACACCTTGTAAAATAGTTCACTAAAAGTCAAGGAGACAAGGAGAGTGACATGTAGACCACATGCAAGCACATATTCTCAACACGCATAAACAGACGAAAGGAAGGAATAAAGAATGCGGAAGGAACTCGAGCAGAGCCCAAGTGCAACGCGCTGATTCACCTGTTAGCAAGAGGAGATCTTAAAAACATAACTTTCTTGTCAGTTAAGGTAACAGATGGATGGCTCTAGTTCGGGATCTTGCTGGTATCTTGCTGTACTGCTGCTACTATGCCGGGGATTCGTACTGGTAGCAGCCCGGGAACTCGCTGGGTCAAAAAAGACCGGAGACTGTATGGCTTGAGGCCGCTAGCCTGGGGTCTTGCTGGTATCTTACCGTATTACTGGTACTGCGCTGAGGATTTGTGCTGGCAGCATCCCGGGAACTCACTGGGACGCCCAGTGCCGGGCGTCCAAGTCAGTCCGAGTCACTCGCCAGTGACTGGCAATCTCACTGGCCCGTTGTCGCCCCGTGGGGCGTTTCCAGCGTCGCCCCAGCAGGATCTTACCGGCAGACCGGTACCGTCCCATTCCCAAACCGGCGAGTTGTGCTACTTGGAATTCCCGCGTACTGCGGTTCCTCAACGCTGCATTGAGAGCGGCGTCCCAGGTGTTCCATGTAATCGGTGCATTCGTCGCACGGAGCTTTGTGGTATACCACTTCCGCGCGTTTCCCTCGAGCGTCACGGACATGTATGGCTCATTTCGTGTCCCCTCCCGCCCGTTGGACCCGGCGGTCCACTAGTAGGACAGCAGCCAGTCCCCAATATCTTACACTGGGGTTCCGTGAAACAAGAAGCGTGTGAACAACAACCGGAAGGCCGGGGCTCTCAGTGTTTGTCCGGCAACTTGAGACTTGTTGTCCATCGCTGTGATTGCCGTCGGGCCAATACGCAGAATATGAAAGTCAACAGTTCCTTCAGCCTTCGTTGAAGGCTGAAAACTCCATTGATACCACTGTTCACGTACTCTGGTGTACAATCAGGGCATACCCCGCACCTCCACCACTTGTCAAGAAGCGAAATAAATGCACGTCTTTACAGAAAACACTTTGCGCGGGCACGGTGCGCAGTTCGGCTGCAGCAGACATCCGTCGGTCCGCCTCATATTTGGCTCACCCCAAGACTGCCGTTCCCTGACAGACCGGCTCTCCTCCCAAGGCAAGGCTGGGGGCGCACAATGGCAGCATGAGCTGTCTACGTGCTCATCCAGCGGCGAGGTTGTCAATCCTTCCACCTGGTTTCGGGGAGCCTCTCCAAGCCGACTTGTAGCGCCCCGCCAGCAGCCGTCTTTTTGTTTAGGCAGTGTTGTACGTTATAGTCTGACATGAACAACCAAAGTCTAGGAATTTCAGGATCTCATCACTTGCCCTCGCCTTTGTGAATCCCACCGCGTCGATATAATCAACATTATTAGCGTAGTAGCATTTGGGTCACCAGGTTTGGTGCACACGCGGCTTCCACCCCCGGCAAGTTCCGAGTTCGAACTCTACCAGCACAACAATGATAGCCACTGAATGAAAGAAGAATATCAGATCGTAGACGTTCAAGCGCCAGACCTCCCCCCAACGAAGCAGACCACGCCCTTATTCGCTGTGATTGTAGAGATACGGCGGGTAGACGCAAAGACAACTAGCCTTTGCGTCTACCCACTATTCCTTTCAATCAGAAATCTGCGCTCTGCTATCACCTCAATTTATCACCTACTCATTTCCTTCGGTTTATCACCCTGTTTATTTTTTACCGTACGCACTTTCTTGAAACATTTTTTTTTTACTTTTATTGTTTGTTGGGGCGTAGAACTATTCTGAGCATAGTGCGTGCATTTAAACCGCGGTTATGCGCTTATTTAGCAAAGTCGTTGCTCTGTCGCCCCTGCAAGGTCAAAGGTGCCCATCCTGATGTTTATTTTTGTTGACGGCACAAGTTTGCTACTTGCACAAGCTTGGTACTTAAACGTTTACTTTTATTTTGCAACTTGTCTGTTGTTTTACTCGTGACATTGCATTAGGCTCCAGATTATGTTCTCTCAAACACTTGAAGCGAGTCTACGGAATTAACACTTCGTTTTTTTTTTCTGATCGTTATTGCTACTGCCATTGAGCGGAGGAATAAAACAACGAATGATTGTTTACAATATTATGCATGTAATACGTTTTGTTTTGTTATTCAGTAGTATTGCAAACAAAAAGCTCATAGCGTCGCAAGTTTATGTTAAACGCAAAATGGTTCTGGGTGTAGTGTACTGTAATACTTGTTGTGTTATCAAACAAATGAAACCTCATGAAAATCGAATTTATGACAAAATAATTTTGGGTGCTTTATTATGTGGCCTACATCCGCCATCGAATTTTGCCACAAGGTTTCTCCCAATTCGCCCAGATTTATCCTTGATTTGTGTGCCCTTGAATTTGTCGGCACCACAGAAGAAAACCGCAAGGATCCTAGGCCCGTGTGGGCATTCGAACTCTGTGGTTCTCCAAGTATGTCAAGCCCCGTATATATTTTCATTTTGATATTTTGTGATTACACTTCTGCTGTGGTTTAATATGAGCGACAAATGATTGTGAACCATAATAAAATAGTTTAATATGTAAAATTTAGAGTCATGCATTTAAAATTATTTAACATACTTTAGGCCTCTAAACCTAAATTAATCACCGGTGTTTATATCATTGTCTCAATCTTTTCCCTGCAGATATGTACAGCAACTAAACGATTCACAGATCTAAAAATTGGCATTACGTTGTTCAATATGGAAGGTGAAGACTCGGAAGGGAAGTGCAATAAGAAAACTTTGTTTCCCAACGCTCATGGCTACTGGCGAGCCAACGCGGTATCATCTTATTTCAGACAAACAGTTAATCAGACCAATTTTATCCACAGAAATTTACCGTGCCCAACCTAATAAAACTTCAAGCGTAAATTTCTAAGGCAATTAAAATGATTTTTAAGTGCAGCCGTCGAACTTCTGTTATAATTTAGTGCTTGATCGATTAACGATTCACGAGGAAATGCATTTCATCATACTAGCTTTGTTTCAGGAAATGTCGCGAGTATCACAAAGTGGGTTTCCAAAAAGATGGCCATCGGGGTCGCACGTGCGCAGCCCACGTGGGTCCCACGTTGGATTTGCAGCAGGGGCACAAGTCTGCTCGACTTGGATTTCCCACCGGACTTCACTCTTGGGTCCCACAGTGAGTCTGCCTGGTCAGTCTAGCTCGCAT